>JABCKJ010000074.1:0-70353 GCA_018850815.1 Asterophora lycoperdoides
ATCACCTTTGATTTGGAGAAGATAAAGCCATCTTCAGAGCTCAGGTTTTTACGGCTGCTCGTGGAATGAGACTGCAGGAGAGTAGGCCACAGGATTCCTTCAACAATTTTAGCCACCACGGAACGTTGAATGGTAAAAGAATGGCTGAAAGAAGGTACGTCCACTGTTGAACAATGCGAGTTTCAAGAAATTTAACTGGCCCCGTGGTTCATACAGCTCTGAAAGCCCCGACAGCCTAGGAATGGGGAGGACGAGATCTGCGGGGGTTTAGAGTGGGGAGGACGCGATCTGCGGAGGTTTAGAGCTCTGGTACGCGAGAGTCACAATGTCGATAGTCGAGTTGTAAAATCGGAGGATTCGAAGAAGCGCTGGAACTCCTACCCCTGTCCCACCATCTCCTCCAGTCCTCTCTTTCTGCGGGCTCCACATGCCATGCAGTGCGGTTGATGCAGCCACACCTTCCGGGTTTCCGGCAAAGGCTTTGATGACCACCCAGACAAGGACCTTCATGTCCCGTCTACTCTGCCGGTACACAACACCGGGCGCTATCTTCTTCCCCCCCCCCCCCTGGTCCGTCTACGTCGATATGGATACCAATATGTAGTCAACAAGTAGCACATATATGATGTGTGTATCATGCAATTAAAGTGGTCTATGCGGACGGTGCTAGTTGAACTTGTAGCAGTCGAAGACGAAGGGCTACCGTTGACCCTCCTCCATAAGCCAGACATCGTGCACAGGGGAACGTGTCTGTAACGCATCGCGGATGATCTGGGAATGTTGTGCGGCAATATTCGATTCAGTGGGCATCATTCTCCTACGGAGGCCTAGTATTCTGAGAAAAGAAAGAGCAGTCAGCCGCCAGGAACCGCTGGCGATGCGGAGGGGAGTGCACTTACACGCGGCAGGCCTGTATAACAGAGTCGACATGAGTTGGGTTGATAGGAAGATGCGGGTGAACGTCAAAGTACTCACGATAAGGTTTGAAACGACGAGGATGAACGGTAGTCCCAGGCCAGTATGTGGGCTGTTGTAGCTGGAGGAGGATTAGTCCAGGATCGCGATAGGTATATCCAGGTAACCTACTTGAAGAAAAAAACGGCCGCGGTGATGTTCACACCTACGACAAGGCCGAAATAGAGCAAGCCTTTGATACGAAAAAATGGGACATAGATGAGTACGAGGATATGGCAGATAGAGGGAAGTATACCGACCTTGGCTTACGAAGTACCTTCCCAGAGATATCTCGTGGCTTTTCGTGCGTACACAATGCTGCGTGGATTGCTGAGCTGAACCAGCTGATGCAGAGAGCAGGAAAATTCCTCACCACGAGAACGATCGCCAACGAGACTAGGTCCATTAATGTCGCTGCTAGCTGTGGAGGATACAAACCATCAATGCCAGATGACACAGATATCGCAGAGGTGCTCACCATCGAATACTGAACCCCAAGAGAAAATGGTGAGCAGAAATCAGTCAAATGGAGAAAAAA
This sequence comes from Asterophora lycoperdoides, assembly GCA_018850815.1. Taxonomy (NCBI): domain Eukaryota; kingdom Fungi; phylum Basidiomycota; class Agaricomycetes; order Agaricales; family Lyophyllaceae; genus Asterophora; species Asterophora lycoperdoides. Next base: position 1,493 of record JABCKJ010000074.1, read on the forward strand.
CTTGAACTCACCACCATCCTGAACCCCATGCCAAAGCCCTTGCCATAGTAGGGATAACACCCTGTCCCTTCTAGAGCATTGTAGAGGAGTTCCGGGAGCACTGTGACGTGTGTGCAAAAAGCCCAGATATCAACAATAAAGAGAGCTGCATAGCACGTCAAGAGCAACACGAGGATGCGGTAGTCGCGTCCAGAAAAAGCGAAGGCGCGCATCAACATCACCCCTAGGAGCGTCAAAATAATTATTATCGCTGCTTCTTGTGCCACAACAGTGACAATGTACCTTGGGGAAATAGTTGCTGTAGGACATGTGCTCAGTTGTGATATTAAACGGGCTGAGGATCTACTTACACACGGCGCAAAGAGGCTGTGGATTATAGGACCGACTCGTTTGCAGAGCTCCCAGTTGTGATCCCCTAAGTATGCCCAAATGACCACAGGCCAGAGGAGGAAAGTGTAGTATCGGCATAACAGATAGGCGACTTTGACCGACGTCCAGCGTGTGTTGTAGATCTAAAATGTAATGGGCACCGTTGGGGCCACAATAAAGCCAGATGTACGGAAACATACTAGGTCAACTTCTTCGGGCGCACTTGAAAGACGAACTCGATTGTCAGAGCAGCTCGAAGTTGCTGGCAAACGACTGCCCATACCGCTACAAGTGAACTTGGACATACCTCGAAAACCACTCATACCACAGCAAGCCGTAAACTGCAACCATTGCATAGCGTGTCTCATGGATGATCTGCACCCCAACCTCCCACGGAACTTCGTTTTCCATGCCAGGGACTATCGATAGACGGCCCCTTCAGCCAACGTCGGCGGCCAGCTTGGCTGATTCGCGGCTGGAATAGCGAAGGCAACAGAGGATGTAGAGGAGGGGGGGAAATATGAAGTCGGTTGGGAAGCTTGTTAGTATGTAACAACTTTGACATATGATGTTCAAGGTGTCGTGGCGCTAAATGGAACGTGTGCTCGATTGCAAATGAGGATATATTGGATCACACACTTCGGGCCGCGCCACCTTGGGGATTTCTTTGGTGACCGTGACTTACACGCCGCCGGTGTACTTACTACTAACTTACCCCATCGTACATTGGCCAGCTGTTCTTGAGACATGGGTCTGCGTTTGACGACTATAAAAATACACTCCAGTACTATGTCTGCCGTTGGTTGTCAGCCCTAGCGTTCCTCAAATGTCATGGGACAGTCGGTATGTCACATCGCATCCGTCCTACACCATAAGTTGTGGATTCCGCAAAATACATACTGATAGTGACAATGAGTATGGCAGTCTGCGGATGCAATGCGCCAGCAACATGTATGTAACTCCGCCACGAGCCAGTGACCGCTGACCGAGGTCGCCACCTTTCGGCACAATGAATCTCAAGTGTTCCACCTTCAATGGCCTCTGCCTTGTGTATTCGATGAAAAGCAGGCGCGACGCTCAACCAGATCGGGACTAATGGCTCTGGAATATTCCTTGGAGAGTCAAGGCCGAGTGGAAAGTTGAATCAGTGTCAAGTGATATTGATCAGATGCGACCATGGAAAAAAATATATGGAAGGGTATGAGGGTCGTGAAACCGGCGGTTAGAAATGCAAAGCTTCAAGCAATTCGTATGCAGATTAGGTCAGAGATAAAAAGCAACGTAAGCACCGAAATTAAACCACAACTGATCATAGCGCCGCCCAAGGGTGTCCAGACCGGGTCGTAAAAAATCAAAGAGGAAGAGAGAGGGATCCCAGATCCCGCCCTCCAAATGAACGTCCAGAGAAGACATAATAAAGGGCAGAGTCCCAGTCCTAGCCCCCACACGAGCAGGTTATTTATATCATACACGAGAAATGAACATTTTCCAAACCATCACACCCTTGTTTGACCATCTTAGATCCCGGCGTAGGCATCATCATCATCGTAGATGGTGTCGGGCCTCTTCTTCTCCTCCTTCGCCGCAGGTGCGGTAGCGGCGGCGGCAGGGACTTGTGCAGGCAGAGCGGCAGGGAAGCTAGTAGCCGCAGGAGGTGGGGTGGGGATACCAAAACTAGACGCCAATGGGCTGTGCGTAGGGGGGAACTGCTGGTCGTGCGGGGAGGGGAGACGGGCCTCCGCGACATGAATCTCGGGCAGCATGGGCGGGGTGGAGTCTACGCGGAAGCGCGAGCCGTGGGCAGGCGAAGGCGGCACAGGGAAGTCATTGATCTCGCGAGTGACAGAGTCGGTCGAGGGGCGGGAGGCCATAGCAGTGGCAGCACCACCACCACCAGATCGCAACGCGGCGGGCAGAACAGGGTCGACGAAGGGCGAAGAGGAATCATTGGTGGGGACAGCAAGACTACCATCGGAGCTATTGTTGAGGAAAACATCGACAGCGGGGGTGTCCAATCCTGCAGGAACATCGGTGTGCAGTTGCTTGGAGATTTCAGCATACTGGACAGCCTGGTAAGGGCTCACGCTGGAACGGTCGAGATCGACATAACCGCTCTGGGCACCCAGGTGGGATGGGCTAGGATGAGTGGGGTACTGAGAGGGGTCATCTTGGGGATATCCATTCATGCCGTTAGCAGAAGGTTGACGAGAGAGCGAGGCATTGAAAGATGGCTGCTTGGCGAGGGCACCGGGCTGGCCTCCGTCGTAACCGGGCCCCATCTCGGTGACGGGCGAGCCCATTGGGGAGAAGGGGGATTGTCCGTAGGGTCCGTGGGGGTACATCGGGTGGGTGGAGGTGGCGGAGATGGGCGACATGTTATTCATCATCTGTCCCGGTGCAAACGACTGATACTGTGGGTATTGGCCCATGTCGTTGTACTCGTTTCCATGCGGGCCTGGAGCCCCGTACTGGGCTCCGAAGGTGGGAGCAGGGGAAGCGAGATGCCTCCGTTCTATCATTGAAGGGGGCCTAGGGTTGTAGCCACGTTGCACAGTCTCGTCATGAGTGGGAGGATCATTTATCAAGATAGCAGAGCGTCTGAAATCTGCGGGATTGAAGGCTGCGGCGCTATCTTCCTCTTGTCTCCTCCTGCGGGCCTAAAAATCATGATGAGCAACGCGTCAGTGGTGTTTCTGTGCCATCTCACCAGGATGAATCGAACGACGAATACAATAGCGATCAGACCCAAAAGAGCGCCGAATATACCACCAACAACTCCACCAACATTGGAGCTCCCGTCAGAAGTACCAGATGATGGTGTCGCTGTAGCAGCCGAAGACGTGTTGGAAGTCGAAATGGTCGACAAGGACGGAAGCTGCGAAAGAGTGTGGGTAGCAGCGCTGGAAATGGCAGGAGGAGGCGTCGCCTTAGAGGAGATGCAGTCATTCAAGAGGTTTAAAATAGACTATAGCAGGAAGACATACCGCGCTAGGGTTCGGACTGGCAGTCGGCTGGATGCTATTCTGAGGGGGAGGAGAGCTATCCTGTGTCGTAGGCCTTTGCTCTGGCTGCTGTTCGGGTGTCGGAGTAGGAGTAGGCGTAGGCGTGGGAGTGGGAGTAGGAGTAGGAGTAGGAGTAGAAACAGAAGTAGGTACCGGGTTAGGAGTAGGCGAATTCGGAGTATTGATGGGGTTGGTGGGAGCCGGGGGTGTTGTGGGAGTCGTAGCTGGAGGGGACGAGGTTGGCGTAGGAGTATTCGAGGGTGACGTCGCTGACGAAACACGGAGATGTCAGTATCATTTATTCTAAAAAAATTCGGATTTCTAGGCAGAGTTCGTGGAAACTCTTGAAAGATGTCTGGCGCACTGGTAAACCTCGCAGCAACAACCAGACTTCACAAAATGGCTATCGTTCGCGACACGCTTTATTCCTACCCAAACTAATTTGGCTGCTTACCTGGTTCGGTTTGAGTATCATTATCAGTTAAGGTCTCCGTATAGATAACAGTCGGACTGAACCGAGCGACAAGGCTCTTGAGGGCAGCTTCTTCGTCAACATCGGTGGCAGCGAGACGACGCTGCTTGAGAACAGAAGCACGCCTGTGAATTTTCTGATTGTAGTGAGCGCCCATGGCTTTTGCGGAAGGACTGGTGGGGTTAAAGAGTGTGGGGTCCCGGAGGGGGGGGATATACGACAAACGCTGAGCGAGGTGGGTGGAAGAACGTTGCTGGTCACGAAATGTCACACGCCATATAGTCCAGGTCAGGCACCGACCGGTTGCCACCGTCTCGCTAAAGATTGTATTTGGTTTCTCATCGTAACTTATATATAAAATGGCAACCATTTTGATTATGGCACGAGGGGGCTCGAGAAGGGGACTCTTCCAAACCCACATTTTTATATAGCAGGTTTGACGGCCTGAGCCTGTGCGTCGTATGTACGGAAATTCAGAATCTGGTCCCTATGGATGGCTGGTATATTTTCAACTTTCAACTTTCAAGTGCAAGCCTGTGCAAGCGCGTTGGGAAACGATATGAGCCTATGCTTGCACTCATAAGAAAATTTTAACAACAATTGTGCTGCGCCACAACCAGCTCAAAAGTAGACAGCTCAAAACAGATAAGCTCGGAGAAGCCCCGGTTCCAGCAAATCACCAATCCTTCCCCAGTGATTCCGAATACGCGCTAATTTTACTGTTATCCATTCGAATTCACGGCATGTACAAAGTTGATAGTATGTCGGTTCGTCATTCTCATTCGACAGAGGGAAACGATTTCTTCTGTGGGCATCCCAAGTGATTACATATACCGATGTAAATGTAAAGGACGGAATCTCAAAGGTAGGTTCTTTTCAAGTGGCAGGACTGGCCGCGATTTGGACCACGGTACATTATGTGGTCGTGAAGATGGCTGGGAAACTGGTGGTTCAAAAATATTCCGAATACACGTTGCACTGTCACGGTGCAGCCTGGGCCACAGCCAAACTTGAAGGGGCGTTGCAAGGACGTTGACTCGGTTGAGTGGAGATGGTGATGGCATTGGTGACCTAATTTAGGGCAGCCATAATTTATAAATTATCCGAATCGTGAAAGGAAATTTCGTAGGTCACGCCACCCATTGAACGCGCGCGCCAAATTGAACGGTCCATTAAACGGTCCTTTACTCCGAGTAAGACTAGGACAGGCTACAGTTGAACGCCTGCAACAGCAGTTCATTTTAATCTACTGTAATACAAATGTCCGACGGCTCCAGGTTCGTCAAATATCTTCCTAGCCTTTTGTTCATGAAATTCAACTGCCCGCCAGGCTGCGACAATCATGGTCGACCGGTCTGACTGACGCCGAGGCTCATTTCCGACAACTCCTCACCGCACCTTCGTCAGAATGGAGGCGAGTCGTAAACAGTGGCGACGGCGCGCCAGGAAGGAAGGGCAAAGCCAAAGCGTCCACTATACCAGAGCTGGCCGACGTCATTGTCCATCGGAAACCGAGCGCAGCCGGCGACGAGATCTACAGGCTCGTCTTGGACGTGCCAATAAGCGAGGAAGTCGTGTCTTTGGAGTCTTGGAAGGCTGTTCTGACGACGCCGGAGCTGAGACAAGAGTGGGATCCAGCCGTGGAGGAGGCGCATTTGCTCGAAATGTTTGACCATACGACGCGGATATCGAAAACGAATTTTACTTTGGGCTGGCCAGCAAAGTGAGTGGTCCTCAGACTACGCCTGGTTGTTTTGTTTAGTGCCCACCTCCATGTATCAGCCCTCGAGACGCGGTCACAATATCCCGTTCATTCCATGACGCCACGACGCTCATTGATATCACTACATCTCTTCCTCGCTCGCCTGACGAGCCTGCGTATCTACGACCCTCGCCTCCGTTCGTTCGATCCCATATTCCTCGTAAGTCCCGACAATCAGCTACAGTTTACGTTATTGAGTACTGCTAGTCCTTGCATGGTGTATACAGCACATTCAGCCGCAGTCAGTGTCAAATGCTCCCACCGACAAGAAGAGGAATTCACGAATACGGATGACCTGCTTCTGGCAGCACGACCTCAAGGCCTTATGGGGTTTCGGAACGTCGTCGTCGACTCTAACGCAACAATTATCTACGATGGCTTTGGGCCTCCTGAAGACTGTCTTGAAGCGCGGAAGCCACGTACCGAAACTCGTGGGGTACGGTAATGGAGTCAGCATCGATCGCATTCGATTCCAAATCGACCGCGAAGCCCTTACCGTCGATTACTCCATTATCCCTGAGGACGACGACCACCAGCCACACACCGACGGCGCACAAGGAATGGCCGAAGTGCATGCCCTTCGCGAACATCGGCGTTTAACGCGTTCCATTGAATGTGTGCTCCCATCGTCGGAAGGCTGGGACGTCCGGGTGACCACCAAGGCGTCGTCTGAAGAAGTCGAAAATCTGCCTTGGTCTGCGCATGCAATCCGAAGTAGCTCAATGGCCTCCTCTTCGCAATCTCCCTCCATACCATCTGATCAGATCGTTCTTCGGCTCTCCCATGCTGCTCTCCTTGATGATCACTCCGTCCTCAAGGTCCGGGCTGTGATTGAAATTTCCGGGCCTTCGAGTGGGCTTCGCCTCAATGGTTTACCCCAGACTATCCAGGACGTTGAGGACCGCGACCCATCTTCTTACTTCATCTCAGAGCAGATTCTCCAGGACGTTTCGAGTGCTGTCGATCTCAGCTTTCACACGACATCATCGTTGGGCACCGTCAGTACCACTGAGTCAACCGAATCCGTTCATACACTTGTGCGGTCTACACCTGAACGCACCGCGGCAGCCGATAAATCGGTGCTGTCCAGAGTCCGTAGAAACTACATCTATTTCTCCTCGCTCTTACAGGAGCCCGAAGCCAAATGGAGGCGAAGTGCGTGCGCATCTCACATTGTTGTATTCGATATCTGATTTCTTAATAGCAACTGAGGGGCGAGGGGTGTCTATCACTCAGCTTGACTCTATTGATCCTACGCTGGTCGTCTATCGGGCAGAAGCAACCTTCGTTGGAGTCGGACTGTGGGATCTTTATGGTGCTGTTGTATCCCCAGGGGCCAAAATCTACTGGGACAAGCAACACGAGGACGCAGTATTGTTGGAGGACGTCAACGAGCTTACCGAGCTGTGGCATTACAAGACAAGACCCGCATGGCCTGTCAAGTAAGCACCCACCATCGCGCTGATTGAGTTCTTTCCAACTTTTTCACACCTTAGCGGCCGCGATGCTGTCGTGCTCAAGACGGTTTATAAGTCACCCACTGCCATTCATGTGTTTTCCTTCTCTGCTGAAGACCCGCATCTTTTCCCCAACGTCCCCGCCGCTGAACCGAATGTTATTCGCACCCAGGTTGACCTTCAAGGCTGGGCTATCGAGGCCCTTTCGCCAACGACAACGTTGCTCACTCTCCTCGAACAATCCGACCCGAAAGGATGGACGAACAAGACTTCCATACCGACCCAGATGATCAACACCCTTGCTGGCATCGGCGAGTTTGCTATCAAATGCGGAGGCCCGCCTGTCGTGACCCGTCTCGCCGGTGCGAAAGCCAACGAGCTGCGGTATGACCATGAACGGGCAAGCTTCCGAGTTGAATACGAAGCTTCTGCGAGTCGACGAGTGTCTGCAACCAGCTCAGATGCGAACGCGGACGACTCTATGACTATGATTGAGTGTGAGATCCGCTGTGATTTGGACACATGGGCCCCCTCGCTCGACATCGTCGTGGACCCGCCACCACACACTATCTCATGCCTGCGTCGGCACCGTTTGTCTGCCAATGGGGGCGGCCTCTGGCTATCAATGACCCATGATGCAATGTTTGTCGACGACGACCGCCTCCTCGCCATCGTACGACGGGCACCGGGGAAGGAGAAGGGACTAGTGATGGTGAATGGTGCCAAGGTGCCTGTGGATGTTGAAGAGCTTCCAGAGCAGGAAATCAAAGCACTCACGAAGCAGAAGCGCGTCAAGCCCCCGCGGATACCACTGGACCAGCCACCAGTTATGGGCGTCATCCGGCGACGTAGAGCGGAGTGGGACGCAGATTCGGCTGGGAAGGACGGAATCAATGTCAATACGACGAATGGCGCCCTCAGCGCATGGGCGTCTGCGCCCAGGATATCAAGCCCCCTGACGAGGTTCTGGAATTATGCGGTGGATCAGGCGACAGTGACGACGCAGCAGGCGGTGGCTGCCATTTCTCCTGCTACCGCACTCGGGAGCGCGCCCTCTTCGCAGAAGGCACCGATGCAGTATGCCCTGGATGCATTGTCGTGGACGCAGGAGACCCACGCGCTCTTCCCTTCGACTGGCTGGGAGCTCGTGAGCGATAAAGGTCTGCCTGTGCACAAGAAACTCGCGCCCGAAATCTGTTCCGTCATCCCTGTGCATAAAGGCTTCAAGGTCATCGAGGGCGTGTCCGCCGAGGAACTAGCTGCGGTCGTCACGGAACCCGACTGTCGTCGAAAGTGGGACGACCGATACGACACATCTTTTGTGCTTGAATCATTTGGGGGAGCCTCCCGCACTTCCTTCGTCGTCTCCAAAGCTGGTTTCCCTTGGCGCGACCGCGGGTTCTACGTCGCCTCTGTCATGGCGCGAGCGTTGGCCCCGCCTTCTGTCTCTCGGCGGAACACTGGCTCCTCGAGCGATGTAGCAGAGCAATCCAACGGCGTGCGCAGTGCCATTTTCTGCGTCTCTGCGTCATTTAGCCCAGACTCTGTCGCGCTGTTCTCGCCGGCAAAATACAACTCATACGGTCTACCAATAGGACGCATATACGTCGACGCATGGATCTTCGAGACGCTTGATCCATATACAAAGGAGAACTACGCTATCCCGTCAACGAGGTGCACGCGGCTCGTTGCGGTGGACTACGCAGGTGCCATCCCTGCGGCTGTGAACTCGATGATTAACGCTATGCTTCCCCGCTCGATCCTTGCTGTTGAGTCGTATATCAAGGGACTGGCGCCGCATCCTGTGACGCGCCTCCCTGCACCCGGGTTGGTCATCACTGACAAGAAAGTCGAGGGGCATCTAGCGACGACTGGGTGGAAGCTGAGGAAGCGCGACGAACACCGGGTGCTCGTGAACACGAAGTTTTCATCGGAGGGTAAGGTGTATGTTGCCACTATCCTCGTCACAGCGCCTGGGGGGTCGTCATCGTCTTCACCTGCGCCGTCGTCTTCGCGCACGCTTGATACCAGTGCAAACGCGACCAGTGCGGCAGAGCAACAAACGCCGCGCGCGAGTAAACTGCAATCTGGCACCACGCACTTGTATACGACATCGTCCTCTGCACCAGCCCTTGTCCATCCTGATACAGCGTCCATCAGCACATCTTCGACACTCAACGACACCACGCTCGCCCCAAGCGCAAGCGCAAGCCTCTCCATCCCCAGTCAGCCCGTTGTTCCCTCACAACCCCTCCCCGCCTCCTCCTCCCCTTCGCCCGCCGCCCCAATCCCAGTCTCAATCCGCCCACCCACCACCTCCTCGACCTCCCCCTCCATCGCGCCCACTTCTCTCTCCGCCCCAATCTCAAACTTACACTTGCCGAGGAACCGCGCGTCCTCGTCCGCCTTCACGCCCAAAGGCGAAGTGAGGGCCCCGACGGACCTGCTCGTCGCGGAAATCGTGGTAGAGTCGGAGTTGTACCCTGATGGGTATGAAGTGCTGTTGCGGTCGAGGATGCGCGGGGACTGGCAGGCGGGAGCAAAGGGCGAGTATGTGCCATTCAGGGGGATGTCTGTGCCCGCGCCTCCTCCCGCATCCGAGGGCGAGAACGCGTCTTCAAGTCATCCCGCTTCCTCCACGTCAACAGCGACAGTTGCACCGACGACCGCGACGACACCAAGCAGCGTCCTGCCGCTCGCCTACGCGATCCACACTCTCCCGTCGTCGCCGCTGCACTCCTCCGGGCTCAACGAGGGCGCGTCACCGACGCGGCACCTGCTGCGGCTCACGCTTCCCACGGCGCAGTACCAGGTCTCGACGGTGCGCGACCCGCTGACGGGAGAGGTGCGCGCGCCGCCGCCTATACCGAAGTGGCTGGGGGATATGAGGGAGGGCGGTGGGGCCGTTGTGCAAGTTGAGGTGAGGCCGAGGAGCGCGGGCGCCATTGCCGCTGCTGGTGTTGGGAGGGCGGGGAGTGTGAGGAGCAAGGGGAAGGGGAAGGGGAAGACGAAAAAGGTGGTACTGGTGGATGGGGTTGAGGTGTGTGTGGTGGATGAGAGGGAGGGCTTGACGACGCTTGGGAGGGAGGAGTTGCTGGAGAATCGGGTGGGCAAGATGGGTGTGCTTTCACGGTGGGTGCACCAAGAGGTATGAGATGCATTTTGTTAATATTTTAATTTGTAGGATACCCAGCGAGTCGGAGCCCCTCCCTCCAGAACTCACGACCCCCGTTGGTATCGCTGACGATCTCTTGGACGACACGAGCACGAGCTCACCTGCGTCTGACACGTCCAAGCCAAGTCCCCTCTCCACCACGACCACGGCATCTGACTCCACGGAAGACACGCGAACTGTGGCAAGTTGTCCATTAACCTTTCTTTACATCACGCTGACCGTTGACCGTGGTGTCTTTTGAACTCGTGTGACCTCAACTTGGACTAATGTGGCGACATTTTCATTTGATGTGGTGCCATCATGCAGGGTGACTTGCAGACCGCGCCTCCTCCCGCGACATTAACTCCTCATGTCCCGCATGTGGCTTCCTCCGGGGGGCTTCTTGGGTTCCTGAACGCCTACAACAACCCGCTTGCGCGCTTTACGGCTGGCGCGGGTACGACCGTGACGACCGCAACGACACAAACGACATCTGATACTGTAAATAATGCAAGTAATACTGGGACTGACGGAGACAAGGATAGAAAAGCGGTGGGGAATGAGAAGGAGAGCGGGGCGGAAGATGGAAAGGCGTCTCCGGTGCCTAGCCCCCCCGGGGGGCTGGGCGACCTGGACTCGGGCACAGCCGCAGCGTTTGCGCGCCGCGCACCGAGACGCCAGTACCCGCTGGCGACGGTGCTTGTGGTCGCGCTGATTGCGTTCTTGATTGGCTCGCTTCTGCGGAGCCTAGTCTCGCCGGCAGACTTTGTGTACTTTGCGACGGACGTGAGGGATGCAGAGGCAGATGGGTGGAGGGAGATCCGGCGGTTGTTTGAAGTCAAGTATGTGGTGGGGGGCTGGGATTTCCAGGTGGCCGTCGTGCGGCGGCACTTACACTAAAAGTACTGTATGTGGTGTACAATGTACTTTGTGCTTACTTTTTGGTTTGTCGCCTCGGAGTTATGAATGAATGATTGATGGGTCGGCAAGTGGCGAAGGATTGGGTCGGCGATGAATTTGAAATGAAGTCGGTGCTGTAGGCTGTCTTGCTTGAACCGCCCGCTCCCCGTCGCCGACGTCCGCTGCGTCGCCAACAATTCGACGCCACGACGCCACCCTCCTCGGCCCTGTATTTCATTCTATCTATCGGCCCTCCTCTGTATTTCTTGTCTTCTTACCCGGAACCTAACCCACGCGCTGCCCGCCCTCCGAGCTTTCTTCTCTGCTCAACTCTGCTATGGCCACTGTCTCCCAGCCGGGACCACCCCAGCAGCAGCAGCAACAGCAGCCACAACCACCACCTACAAACGACAGTCTTCCCCCAGCTCTATCATGGGAGGGCGAAAAGATGTCCGTCCACGCGCCCCACGGGGACTTGACTGGGGACTTGGCTTGTTTTCTGACTTTTGCAACTCACAGGTTCAACATCTACATTTACGACTACTGCTTCAAGCGCGGGTTTCGCAAGACTGCCCGTGAGCTCATGAGTGAGGCCGAGATCGCCCCGGACTCGACCCCCCCGATCAACGCTCGTCAAGGCCTCTTGTTCGAGTACGTTATCCGCTGCTGCTTCTCCGCACACTAATGAACCGATGGTGGATTTTCTTTACCCACAGGTGGTGGAGTGTATTCTGGGTGCTGTTCACCGCGAAGGCGAACGGCAGCGGCACAGAAGAGGCCATGCTCTATACCCAGGTGCGTGTCCGGTCCTTATCATCTGGCCCACATGCCAAACCTTAACGCCAACACCGATGATACCCAGCACCAAGCAAGCCAAACCCTCCAACGCCAGGCAACCCAGCGCCTCCAGCCCACTGGACAATCTCTGCATGGCGCACCCCCGCAGCCAGGCATGCCCCACCAACAACCACCCGCGATGGCCCGCCTTGCAAACGGCCGACCAGGCCCCGGAATGGTCGCATTCATGCCGAATGGGCACATGACGAACGGGATCGGGCCTCAAGGTGGCGGCAATGGCGGCCCCAACCCAAATACCTTCTCCATCGGCGGTTCAGGTGTCCCCCAGCCGAACGGTATCATCGCGCCTCCACCTGGCTCCCAAGGCCCGGGGCAGGGTGGGCCATCCTCCGCCCCTGGTCCGGGACAGGGTTTCCAGCTTCGACCCGGGGGAATACCTCAGGGCCCACCGCAACAAGGCCAGCAGCAACAGCAGCAGCAGCCCGGCCAACGAGGGCCCCCGAACCCGAATGGTCCATTCCCGTCGCCTACTATGGCTGGGTCGCCGCAGAATGCACCTCCTGGCTCGGGGCATCCACAGACGCCACAGCAACAGCAACAGCAACAGCTTGCGCAGCAGCAGCAGCAAGGACAGCAGCCCATGGGCCAGCTTGGGGGGCCGTCGCCGCACCTGGCGCACTTGACGCGTGGTGGGATGCTTCCCCCAAACCAGGGGATGAACCCGATGGGGCCAGGGCCCCAGCCGGGGCAGCAGGGGGCAGCCCCCCCGGGATCGCAGGGTTACGCCCAACAGCAAGGGGGCCAGATAGGGCGGTCGCCGAGTCGGGCGGGGACGCCTGGAGGAGGGCAAGGCGGGATGATGCACCCGAGTCCGTCGATGGGTAATCGGCAGCCCCCAGCGGGTGGGATGTCGATGGGTGGGATGGGAGGTGTGGGGGGAATGGGAGCTGGCCCGATGGTGATGTCGGATAGTATGCTCAATAGCCAGATTATGGCGATACCTCAGGTGGTGCTCGCGCAGCTGAAGCAGGAGCTGGGGATGGGGGACAAGGATTTATCGACGTTTACTGCACAGGATAAGGTGTGTTTGCCTGTCCTTACTTTCTGGCTTCCTTGAATTTCGTTTTGCTTCGTCCTGGGCTGCGATTTCAAGGCGCATATGCTGACATTTGACGTGGTATTATAGAACCGCCTGCTAAATGCATATCGTCTACGACACGTGCAGCAGCAGGGAAAGCCTGGTCAGGATAACGCCAACGCTGGGCCCTCGAATCCGATGATGCAGCCGCCGGGACAGCAAGGCCAGCAGCGGGTTGGTCCCCAGCAGCGAGGACCCGGGCCTCAGCAGGGACAACCTGGGCCGCAGGGACAGCAAGGGCAGCAGAGAGCAAAGCGGAATAGCACGAGCCCCGGCGAGGAGGTGTGCTTTCTTCCTTCGTGTGAATGACATCGTGAACTGATGAGACTGTTTCTCTTTTGATAGCATGAGAACCTCCCCCGCAACGAATCTTCGCCACCTGACCGCAAGCGCCCACGGCGCTCACCGATGGAACAACCCGCCGTCCCCACTATGAATAACTTCCCGCATGGCGCGCCACTGCAGCAGGGCCCGCCTCAGCAGATGATGAACATGGGTCCGCAGGGCATGATGGTGCGCGCTGCGCCGCCAGTGATGGGTGGGATGAATGGGCCTCCAATGCAAGGAGGCATGATGGGTGGGCTTGGGGGGATGGGAATGCAGGGGGGTCCGGGGCCGCAAGGGATGCAGGGTGGTCCGGGACAGGGCCAGGGAATGCATGGAATGGGACCACAGATGGGCCATCCTGGGGGGGTGACGCCACATATGCAGGTGCGTTGTTCTTTGGCGTTTTCTGGTTTTGTGTCTTGACTCATCGTTTGTGTTGTGCTGTGGCGTATAGCATCAGCAGATGCAAGCTCAGCGCGAACAGATGATGCGGAACGCTATGCTCGCAAAGAACGGCGGCGGCCCTGGAAACGCCGCCTCCCCTTCCTCCTCCGATCCCACCTCCTTCAACATCGCACCACCACAAGGCGGCGGCGGACCGAGCTTCGGCCCAGGCGCAAGTCGAATGGGCCAGAAGGCCAGCATGATGCCCCCGCCCTCGCCCGGCATGGGCGGACCCCCGAAAGACCCGAATCAGAACCCTTCCGGGGGTGGTCCCGGGGCACCAAATACCAACGGGAGCGGGAAGAATCCGAATCAGCCGGTGGGGATGCCCGCGAACCACAGTTCGCCCAGGAATCCGCAGCCTAGTGGGAACGGCAGTAACGCTGGGCACACACCGAATGCAAATGGGACAGGCCCGCCGACGCCTGGGCCGCAGAACCCCAATCCCGCTGGTCAACCGGGTGGGCTGGGCGGGCCGCAGAACATGGCGCCATCCCCATCGGCGATCCTTGGTGGTGGAGCGAACGGCGGTGCCGGGCAGCCGATGAATAACGGGTCGATGGGGGGACAGCTGGACATGGGCGGGAACATCTTCGGGGCGGATTGGATCAATGGCGTGGCGAATGGGTTGGAGGACTTTGGGGATATCAACTTTGAGAGGGACTTTGGGCAGTGGTTCAACCCGGATGACGTGTCTGGATTAGATGGGATGAAGTAGGGGGTGCTGGGAAGTTGCCTGCGTGGGCGGCTTGTATTCCCGTTAGAGTGGTGGGGATGGTCGGTGGTGGATGACTTGACTGTTCTGAGGGGGTATGGATGGTCTCGAGTGCCTTTGTCTGGGATCTGCTCGCTTTCTCCCGAAGAGCAGTGGGACGCACTCCACGATCCTCCGTTGGGTGGTGCTGGTGCTATTGGTGGTGACGGATGATTCCCCCGGAAACAAAAAATATCCTTGACGGGTGGGACGTTGGTCGGTTTCTTTTGCTGTTTTGTGTTCTTGCTGCTAGATTATCCTTGTCCGCTTCCCTTTCTCTTCCCTCCCTTCTCGCTGTTGCACAAATATCTTGCCATACTGACTCACCTTGCACCGTGGTCTATGGCTTGCTGCTGTCCTGTTCTAATGTTATTCCCTGGTGTCAGTTTTTTTTTTTTTGCTCTTTCTATCTCATCCATCTCATCCATCTCATCCATCTCATCCTTTTTTTTCCCCTTTTACCCTCTACCTCGTACGTTTGCCCTCCTGGTTGTACCTCTAATCGTCTTGTCATATGTACAGAATCCTAAGTCTCAGGATGGAGAGTGGATCGATTCGCTGTCTTGGAAACTTGAACTACCTACGAAGCCTTGATGGGGTCGATTCAATTTGATCCACGGTAACATTTATTGTGGCGTAACACACTGGACGACGTGAAATTTGACCCCTGGGCCCCTACATAATGCGAGACTCCACACTACGATTTCACCCTTTTTCGAGCTTGGTTGCCAACTTCATGCCGAGCTATCCTCTAACGGAAAACCTTACAATAGCGGGTGGAGCTACGTCCTTTCTCGTGGGCGAATACTTACACCTTCCTCAGGATACCCGAACGCATTAACCTAGAAGGACAGTTAGAAAACGAGGCGACTGCCGGCCCAACCGCTCTCCCCCTCACGTCAAATGGGAGCAGCAAACGGCATTTTTGCTGCATTAGTCAGGTCATCCCACCAAAGGATGGGGACGCAGCCATACTAGAGGTTTATCCGGTCATGTCCATGACTGACTCTGGCGGAGCCGTGGCCGGTTACAACCAACTGAGCGAGGCCCTCAGAGCGACACTTCTCCCACTCCCAAACTTGTCGCTCCGTCATCCTACGCCCGAAGCTTTGAATTTCGGAGCACCACTGCACTTCGGAGGCTGGAACACGTCGCAGGACTCGTTTGTCAGCGTCATTTCAATCAAATTCTCTATGCCTCACTGGCATACACGACCTGTGTCTTTTTATGACCATCGGCTGTTTGTCTGATCGGAATTGAGTCCAGTTCAAACGAACTATCCCTCTCGTTATCATGTCTGCCGGTGTTATGTACCGTATCGACAAATACAAGTTGCGCTCTGATGCCGCAAATACGCCCACCCTCGTCGGTGATGGTGGTGAAGGGCATGAAGAAAGAGAAGCTGTAGAACATCTAATCTTCAAGAACCAGTCGGACATCACATCATAGTCCTCGAGGGTGTCGATGAGGATGCGGAGGACGCGGACGCCAGCCTGCGCGCTGAGCTGGCGGCCCTTTTGGCCTACGGTGATCCAATGTGGATACCAGAGCTTAACAAGTTGCTCCAGGAGGAGGAAAACGAGAGAGCTCAGATGCGTGCAGACAATGCGGTCCGATTAGAAAAATGGCGGGAAGGAGTTTTGCGATGAGATGAAGGGAAGTATCAAAGTATGTCAAATTACAACCATAAATCAATCTAGAGTAAAGATAGCCATAACTGTTAAAAGGAGTGTGGGTAGGTTGGTAAATTACGCTGTCAATAAAGAGCCCAGAAAGTCAAACCAACAATCGCGAAGGTCATGGAAGAGGTTGGATCGAATCACTCCGCGCGTCACTCGGGGCAACACTATCCAAAGTCGCCATCGAGCCCGCCATTCTCCTTCTCCGCTCCCCAACCTTCCAGATCACATCCTTAAGCTCTTGCACGACCTCGCCTCCAGGCCCCCACCTCTCCACCTTCACACCCCTCGTAACCTCGTTCGCCTCTGGAGAGAGGTCGACTCTGAGCCCCAGGGCACTCCCACCACTTTCCCTGCGCGCCTTGACAAGCTTGATCCGCTCCTCACGCGTAAGTTTCGACCTCTCCCTCGCGAACAGCCCCACATTCCCCGAGTCCGCCTCAAACACCTGCTCAATCCCCTGCGGCGGCAAATGCTGCACTGACGTCGCCAGCAACAAATGCGCCGTCGCGTCGTCCAAGGTTCCCCCGGAGTCCGCCACTACCGCATATTCTACGCCTTCTCCAATGCCTTGCTCGGCCTCATCGTCATACGGGAATGAACGGTCAGCCTTGTCCGACTCCTCGCTCCCGTCCGTGCCTAGTGCAGGCACGTCTTCGCCCGAGTCCTCCTCCTCATCTCCCTCGGGATGACGCAGCTCAGTCGGATCGACGATATCAAGGAGACGTTCCCGACCGCGCTCGCACTCGCGGAGGGCCAACCCGAGCTCGCGGCGCAGCCGCTCGTAGGCCTCCATCGCAAGCGATGTCACCGCAGACGGCGTTTCGTCCGAAACGGCAACATGGGATTGGCGCCGCCGCCGCCGTATTGATTGATGGTCAACTGTGCGACCAGCGCGGGTCTCGTCGCGCAGTGCCGCGACGCAATGCTCCAGGTTGTCTCGGGCGTCGTCGAGGGCGGACATTATCGCCTCAACGTGCGCTGCGAACCGTGACACATGGCTCGGGAGCGGCGCGAACGAGATACTCTCCTGTCTTTGCGAGATACCTTTCGACTGCGGCGGTAGTGGTGGCGAGGAAGGCAGTGAATGTGAATCGGTGTCCATGCTCTTCTCGCTGTCCACAGATCCAGAGAACGTGGCCACGAGACACGGCGTTGGGTTCTGATCACGCAACTTCTGCTGCTCCACTTCCATCAGGGCGGCCGAGAGGCGGGACGACGCATCGCCCAGCGTAGACGTGAGCAGACCCATAACGCTCCTCACATCCTCCCAGTATCCCTCGTCCTCCTCGTCGGCGAAACGCAGCGCCAGGAGATGCGAGCACGCATATCGCTTTGATGCCAAGGCGCCTTGAATCGCGCTATTGAGGGCTGAGAGCGACAGAGGGTGGCGTGATGCCTGGATGGGGGTAAAGCGCGATCCCGAGGTGAGCGTGGCGGTGGGCGGCGTTCGGGGGGTCTGCGGAGCGATGGAAGAAGAAGAGGGGACCGTGGGGCTAGGGCTGAAGTAGCTTTGAGGGGGCATCTGGAAGGCTTCCATTCCAACGCTTTTTCGCTTCCGGTGCAGGGCAAGGGCGTCTGCGCCGAAAGTCGCAGGTTCATGTGCCCCCGATAAAGCTGAAAGGGTTTCATGTGCATCCTCGTAGTCCGATCCGGCATCGGCTTCTTCATCATGCTCGTACTCTTCGTTCACATGGGGAAGGGAAGATGGCACCGGGGTGACTGGTGCGCTGACAGACTTGAGAGATGGGCTGCTTGACACCTGAAGCAGGGCCGACAAATCCAATCTGCGTTTTTCTCTCCGCTTGTAGGCTTGGTTGCCTGAGCTGCCAGGTTGCATATTACCGTAGGAGCCGTTCCAGGTCTGGCGTTTGCGGGACACGGTGAGGAAGGGCTCAATGGGTGCAGATAAGGTGCGGCGACGTGCAGGGAGGGACAGCGGGCGAGTGCTCCCGTCTTGGAGGAAAGAGAAGACCATAGGGGAGGGAGGGGCGTACATCTCAGACAGCTGTGAGAGCTCCGAGGGCGAGGTCAGTGCAGAGAACAGCTGGCGGACGTTGTCGCATTGTGTTTGTGTTGTCAACAATGAGGAATGCAGTGCGACGCGTATGGATGATGATGAGGGCGACGTGGGGGTAGCGGGGCCATATGATTTGCTGCGAAATGATTTAAAATGCAATCGCGAGTTGTTGAACAAAACTCACCTTCGCTCATCGTTTTCGAGAACACTGACGGCCTCTTGGACCACAGATTCCCATTCGTTACTGGAGGCTATGAGATCGTTCAAAGATTCTAAGGACTATGCGAATAGGATTCATTCAACGACTTGGATGATCGCAGAAAGAACCGCATACTCACGGGTGACATGTCGTGTTTCGGGGCGTCGTTAAGGGCTTGGAAAGTATACACAGTGATTGCAAGAGATGGAAGCGCTAGAAGAATATATCCGGCATGAAAGAACACAGCAACCATAATGAGCGAAGCGAAGGGTATAAGATAGGAAGCGTCATCGTGAGGGGCGACGACATGTGGTGGTGAGGGCACGGGGGTATGTTCTTGGGTTGCGAAGCTCGAGGTACGGCTGTGGTCCAGCTGCCCAGGGAACGAGGGCCGCGGTGTCCGTATGTGTGCAGATGGCAGCGCGACGGCGAGGAGTGAAGAGGAAATCACATCGTACTTGAAGCGTTCGACGAAGCGGCTGGGGTGGCTAGGAAGGTCTAATGCGGACATTGCAGCCGAAATTGCCTGCACGGGGATGAGTGAGCGGTGAATGCACAAACGCACGGTGGGTAACGCACCTCCATAATATTAATCAAAAAGAGTGGACGCCACTCCTCCAGGTCCTCCGAGCCTTCGTGGGGTTCCTCGTCTACATCCACGCCCCACATAGGATCGAGTTCGAGTTCGAGGTCTGCTGTGCTTCCAGGAATGATGTCCCGTGCTTCTCCAGCATCTACTTGACAGTGATGCATAGTCAGTGTCTTCGATATAAGGATGATTAGCGCCACACACTTCGCAGGTACTGTTCCAGTGGGTGTTCATCAAATAAGGCTTGGGCCATTGTATAGGCGCGAACCAGGACACAACTTGTTCTGGATCTCAAAGCCGAGAGGGTCGTAATATGTCGTGAACAGCTGGTAAGGACTGGAAGGTCCAGTGTAGATGCGAATGCAGCGGACGAGCAGAGCAGGAAATTAACAAGTACTTGAGGGAATGAAGCCAACCTGCAATGACGCTCAACAGAAAATCATTGTTTTACGTAAGAAATTATTGATTAACACCGATTGCGACGTCGGAAGCTCGGAAGCGTCTGAACTTCTGAACTTCTTCAATCGTCATTCTTTACCACAAACCGTATAGAGGTAAGTTAAGTATACGAAGACTGGAACACTTGAAGTCTTCGATACGTAAAACGTAAATGGCGAGAAAAAACTCGTAACAAGCTTCCTAGTGACAGCCTACTCGATCGGTCGATCGGCAAACGGTTGCGATAGTATTAGTAGCCTCCACGAGAGCAAGTTTGATTCGCATGTGATTAGTATTATTAGTCGTGGGCGTCACGGGCAGAGGAGTTGAGGTACACAATCTCCAGCGTTTGGCTGTTGGGTCGCGCGCATTCTTCGTTCTTCACAGGAATGGCCGTCTGCCTAAATACGAACATGTTGAAGAACGGTGGGAGGACGGGTGTTGTGTACAGGCAGAGATGGGATCCTTGTCTGGGTGGTCATCAAAGTCTTTGCCGGAGCATAGGGAACCCAGAAGGTGTGGCTGCATCAACCGCACTGCATGTAGAGCCCGCAAAAACAGAGGACCAAGGTCTCGAGGGGATGGTGAGACAGGGGCAGGAGTTCCAGTGCTAGTTCGAATCCTCTTTGACAACTCTACTATCGACGTTGAGGCGGTCGCGTACCAGAGCTCTATTCCTCCTCCGCAGATCTCATCCTCTCCATCCTTACGCTGTCGGGGCTTTCAGAGCCGTATGAACCATGGGGCAGTCAAATTTCTTGTGCTTGGTATGATAGTTGTTGTGATATTTGTGATCGTGGTCCACAATCAGCGCAGTGGAGACGCTGGTGGCTAAGAGTGTTGAAGGAATTCTGTGGCCTACTCTCCTGCAGTCTCACTCCACGAGCAGCCGTAAGTCCCTGAGAATCTTTGAAGATGGCTTTATCTTCTCCAAATCAAAGGTGATCGGCCCCGTCCTCCACTTCGACAGCATGCCGCCCTCTTCCGGCATGGGCAAATGCATATCGTACCCGGGAACAGCCTTGATGGGGGTGAGGATTTTCAGGACGCGTAGGACGAGGACAGGTGGGCGGGAGGCGGGCCTAGCGTGTTCTGGAAGAGGCGAGATGTCAAAGTGGACAAGAATACGCCCTTTGCATGGGTGAGTCGAAACGTGTGCAGGTCTGAGCGCGCAAATGCACACCTGTGTATGGATTATAGCCTGCGGGAGTCCGATGGTCGCAAAATAGCCGTTCAAGGTGAAGGCGCCCGTGTGTGCGTGCGGTGAGGATGCTGATGGGGGTACTGATGCTTTTAAGATTCATCTCAAATGGCTGGGTGAGCGTGCATATTGTTTGCGTGTTGAAACCCTGGTAGGCGTAGCCCTGCAATGCAAGCTCGAGAGAATCCATCAACGCGCGGTCAATGAGGCCGTCGGAAGTGACCTGAGCCTTGAAAGGGGCATAGTTCTTATTTTTCACAATCCGAGCTAGATTTATTGACCAGGGCGTGAAATCGCAAAGGAGGTCGGCGCCTGTAGAAAACAGGCTGGGATTCGGCTCGGGGGTAAGGCGTAAACGGATCTCCGCAGCAACGGGTGGAAGGGACGCAGGGCGATGCAAGTAGAGGAAACCCCTGGCATTGGAAGGAAATTTCCGTCCCACTGTGCGGTAGTAGTACAGCACAGGCCCAGCCGCGCCGCTCAGATATAATCTGGGGACGCGATCAGAGAGGTCAACGAAGTCGGAAGGCGCAAGGAGGTCCGGGTTCAGAGTTTGTATCGTCCGGTTTGGAGAACGATTGGAACCATAAGTGCCATAACCACGGGGAGTGGCGCATTGAACTCGGAGGAGCGTGCGTAGACGCAAAGGTGGAAGCATGTCATTGTTCCTTGGACCTCCGAGTCCCATTGTGATGGGAAACGAGCACGTGAGGCAGGCTCAGTGACAAAGGCCCAGGGAGGGCGGCGGGGGGCGTCATCGTTGGACGAACGGGACGAATCACTCACCTGCAAAACAAAAGTTATTTTCCAAGACGTTTAAATATGGTCCTGGGTTTCGTGGATCTGCCATTGGACATACTGCCGTTGGTTGTATCCAGCATTGTCAAGCCGCACCACCTTGCCTCTGTCTGCCGTGTCAACAAGACATTCCACCGATTCACCGTGCCAAACTTGTATTCAAAGGCATCTATTTATGCATGGCAGCGAGAAGGCAAGGCAAAGGTGTGTATCCAAGTAATGAAGTACAGGAGATTCTAATGAAGACAGCAATCACCAGGTTGTCCAGTTGTTTTCGACACTAGCAAAATGCCCTCACCTAGCGAAATTTGTACGGCAGCTCGGTCTGTCTCTGCGACACCACTAATCAACCCCCGCTTACTTGATGTTCAGAAATCCGCGAATTCCCCAAAGGAACCTCGGACTTAAATCTCGATACGAACGTCCTTCTGGGGCTGCGAAACTGCACAAGCCTGCTTGCATGCACCTGGACGCGTGACGGCTCGCTCAACTCTGATGTCCTCAAGGTCCTCCAAGCGTCAGACACGCTCCGCGAGCTCGAGCTAAATGGCCGCAGCGAGGACAACTACGATCCCAAGCTGCTGACAGGCTTCACGCGCCTCTCGCGGATTGGGCTGATCATGCCCAGCGCCCCCATGGTCAATCAGTTGCCCGCATGGATTGCAAACACCAGCGCGAGTCTGCAGAGTCTTTCCCTAATCTGCAAAGTCATTACCAGTTGATTTGTGCATAGGTCGATGTTAATTTGTTGTCGTAGGCGTCGCCCATTGTCACCGATGCGGTTCTCGAGAGCCTTGCGTCTCATCTCGTGAACCTCCGGCATCTATACCTCACGGGGTGTCCCAAGGTCACACACAAGGGTGTATGGGCGGTCCTCTCAGGCAACAAGGCCGGAATCATGGGGCTCGGTCTCGAAGCGTTATCTATCCACTTCGTGAGCCATCTCACTATTCATTTACGGCAACTTCTCAATACGATCTCAGGACATGTGTGAATTCAACCAGCGCTGCCAGAAATCGCGCACACTCTCCCAGCTTACCTCCATCACTCTGACCGTGCACCCCCAACTGCCGCTCGAGGAGTGGATGCACGACGTTTCGGCCCTCCTTTCAACCTCGCCGCTGCAAAACTTTCATATCTACTCCACTGGCGCGTTTTACGAGTCGCCGTCGACAGAAGACTTCTGGTCGGGGCTGGTGGCGACGCACGGGCACCGCCTGGTCCGCTTCTCCGTGCACCGCATGCTCGTCAGTCTACGCGCGATCGAGGAGATCTGTAGACGGTGTACGGTGCTCGAGCAGCTATTCATCGTCATCGAGCACGATTCCCTCGTAAGCTTTCATGTGCGGCATGCCTCTGTGACGTCGAGTCCCACTTTGTTGTATTTGCAGCCGAATCTAGCCGCTTGCCTGTCCCGAGCCCCGTTGCTCCGCTCAATCCACATCAACTACCCCATGGAGGCACACGTGGACGTCGTCCCCATCATCTCCGCTGCCGATGCGCTTTCCATCATACAGCACTGCAGCAATAGGCTCACTCAATTTGGGTGTAATGCCAGGGTTTGGCAGGTGTGTGATTCACTATGAAATACCTCTGTGACTAACTGATGCCTGACTGGTGTGTCATGTATCAAAAGGTCTCCAGGGTGATCAATATCGACACTGAGGGGCGGCTCCATGTGCAGCCTGCACTAGCGCCATACGAGTCCCCAGACATTCCCGAACCCTTCCTTGTCGTGCGGAGTTGAATTACTTGCATACTAAGTACATCGTATTACTGTTACAAGCTGTTACATGACAAGACATACAAGTCGTAGGTTTTAGAAAAAGCGTATCGCCAATGTTTACAATGTACCTCCATGTCACAAGCTAGAATGGGGTGCCGGGAGGGAACACCATAGGCTTCTGGACCTCGGCGCGTTTGTCTTTACCACAAAGGCATTCGACGAGGGTGAGCGCAAAGGGGAACGCTGTGCCTGCACGAGATATTATTATCATATTCAGAGTGAGGTGCGCAGGAGATAAATATTGATTTCGCGACGTATGACTGACCGGGACCACGGCTTTTCAGTAGAAATAGATGGATCAGTCCGCGGTGCGATTCAAGACAATGTCACTATGCTTACCTTGTAACAAGTCTGCCTGACACCACCACCGGCTCTTCGGAGTAGTCAAAGTCTAAAGTAACACACATGGATAAGAGATTCGGTGTTGGGAACCTGAGGGAAAAAATTTACGTTTCTCTAGATCTTTCCGAACGCTGGGATGAGACGTTAGCGGCTGCCTAGGCAGACCCGACCGAAGTGCAGCAAGACTCCCTGGGACAAATTCACATCAGTACATACAACTCATAGCATAGCATGATGCTCAAGCGGGGAGAACGAGCCAAACCACTGACCAGCACAAATCATCGCGACCACCTTCTTCTTGTAATACTCTTGTACCAGCTGCTGCACAGCGTGGTTCTTGGAGATCGTATCGGCACCTTTTGCGCCCCCTGGGATCACCAGGAGGTCGTATTTGTCCTGCTCAGCACTCCATTATCAGGGCGGTACTCGTAAGGCTTGGAAGGGAGTACGAACGGGACCACAGTTGTGATCAAGATATGAATCAGGCATGATGTTGATTCCGCGGGACCCCTTGACAAACGGGGGGCTTTCTGATGCATGGGTGTTTTGTTCCGCGACAAATGCGGAGGTGGTCGAAATCCCTGCACGCACAAGTGTGTCGTACGTGATCGTGCTGCAGATATGATGATATAAAATAATGTAAGCCCGATTTCGGCTGCGGCGGGCGGGCTTTCTGATGCGGGGTTGGACTCACAATTCCATCTCTCCAGTGCCATCGGCTATGAGGATCAACGCGGAGCTCGAGGGGGACATTCTTGGATCTTGCGTGAAGTTTGGGGTGTGGCCACAGACAGACAGACGTACTCTGGTTTGAAATGATTGACTTGATGAAACAATTGATGGATGACGTCAAGACTCAAGTACTCAACGCGGGTGTGGCCCAGTTCGAGCGCAACTGTTGAGGTTGGGCTACATGAGCATATAACCTACGGGATTATACGTTTAGGTGCACTGCTGTGACATGGAGACTACCCACGGCAAGGATGGGACAGCCTCCGAGTCAGTAGACCCCTTGTAGACCCCAGGATCCGTTGAGGGAACGGTCACCGGTCTAGGAAGCGATGCCTGACTGCGAGAGGACCTCGAGCTCAGAAACAGCGAAAGATGTAGTATTCAACTTCAAGTAGTGGCATATGGAGAGGGAATCACCAGGCTCCCAGGGGGAAAATGTAAAAGTAAACAGGACTCAGGAGGATCTACATGGTATCTAGTAGACTACTTGGAAGAAGAAAGAAGAATGAAAATTTGCGTCGTCCTTGCATCGGTGGGAGAATCTGCAGATGTCCGACAGTATACGTGGCGAAGACGACCCACGGAGGAGGAAAAGATGAATAAATAATGAAGAACGGGGAAATGGGGAGGAAGGGCAGAAGGACAGAAGGGAAGAAGGGAAGAAGGGAAGAAGAGGGAAAATAGGGCGATACTAGGCATGATTCTCGACTCTACCGGTTATGATAAATAAACATAAGTGGAGAGATGGTTTGGGGAATGGGGGTGATACGCCGCGTACACCAAGGCTGCACACACAAACACGCGCACGGGCGGGGGGAACGGAATACATGTACAGGTATGTCGACGCGGCCGATGGGGGTAAGTGGGAAGTGCTGACACAGATAGTGGCGTGGGGTGAAGGAATGAAAGACAACCGGCTACAACTGGCAGGGGGATCATGATGGGACATCGTCAACGTCGTTACAGAGCCTCACATCGCCGGCGCCACTCAGATGCCGCCATACGCATCCTCCGTGTCCACGATCGACACCGCCCTGCCAGCCGGTACGGCTGGTGCGCCCGCCACGAGCGCCGGCGGGAGACCATTGTTATAATACGCCTGCTGCTGGGGCTGGGCCTGCACGGGGGCATTGCCCTGATAATGTGCCTGCTGCCGGGGCTGCACGGGGGCGTTGTCCTGATAATGCGCCTGGTACTCCTGCGCCGAATAGGGGTGGTACGCCTGGCCGGGCGCGGTCGCGTTGGTGGACGGCGCGGAATAGTGGCCCTCGGTGGAGTACGCGTACGAGCCGTACGCCTCGGGGTTGTACGGAGCCTGCACCTGCGGCTCGGAGCTGTATGCGCCGTGGGCGTGGTCGCTCGCGGTGTCGTCGTAGCCCTGGCCGTAGGTGTACATCTGGCGCTCCTGGATCGTCGCGCCGACGCCCACGGGCACACCGGGACCGGGACCGGCGCCGGCGCGGTAGGCGCCGTGGCCGGCCATGTTGGTGCTGCTGATGGAGGGCGCGGCGTTGTGTCCGCCGCGGTGGACCATGCTGGGGGGGACGGGGTCAAAGGTGCTGGCGCGATACGGCGATTCGGGGGCCGCGCGGACAAAGTCGTCGTTGTTGAAGTCGTCATCGGAGATGCGGTTGCGGCGCCAGCGACGCTATGCGGATGTCAGTAGATGGTAACGTTGCAAAGTGGAGTTAAACTTACGAGGAAAAAGGCAATGATGATGCCGAGGAATGCAATGCCGGCGATACCGCCCGCTACGCTACCGACGATGGCACCGGTGCTGATCCCACTGGAGGGCGAGGCGGAGTGGCTGGGGCTGATGCTCGCGGCTGGGGCACCGAGGTCGGACGTGGCCGTAAACGTAGCAAACGAGCTGGTTTGCGTGCGGGTCACGGCGGGTCCAGTGATGGTGACGGGCCCGAGATTGGCGATAGTGACCGGGGCTGAGGACGAGGAGGAGACGGTGCTGCTGGTGGTAGACGACGCGGACTCGGTCGACGATTCAGATTTGGACCTCGATGTGACGGTGGGTTGCTGCTCCTGCGTCGTTGGGGTCGGCGAGGGGGTCTGGCTCGGGCTCGGGGTTGAGCTCGAGGTCGTCGGGGGCGGTGGTGGACTGGCGGTGGATGTGGTGGGTCTGGGGGGTGGGGATGTTGAAGTTTGGGGTGGCCTGGTGCTGGAGGAGACAGAAGAGGAGGACTCCGTCGGCTCTGCGGGGGCTGCAGTGCTGCTGGGCGCTGGAACTTCCTCAGTAGGCTCTGGTGCTGGTGCGAGCACCGGAGGCGCAAGTATCTGTGGGCCGCGTTCGCCTTGTCCTCCTTGGGGCAAACGGGCTTTGAGTTTGCGGTGAGAAAGCAGATTGCTGTTGTGCATCGTCATGTCGTCGAGTATGAAAAGAAGGGAAGGTGGAAAGGAATGTGGGGTCGCCGCAGAGGACGTGGTGAGGGCGGGACGAGAACAACAACGCAGGGACGGCAACCACACCTGAGATCTTTCATCCACGTGGGAAAATTGATGCCGTGCCATGTGCACCATCAATGAAATTGCAAAGTTGAAAGTTTCTGTAACGCCGCCGAGGCAAAATCATGGGTAAAAGTCCAGACATGAACGGTACTTGTTACAGGTGAGTACAGGCATTTACTTTCCCTACTTTTTACTACAAGTACAAATTCTGGGGACAATGTCACCTCCACCGCCTGAATCACCCTTCTCGCTCTTGTCCTCGTCATTCCACTCCGATTGGAAATCCAGACGAAATGTCTGCGGGCCCGTCACATATACAGCAGTGCCCGTTCGTACTGCCAGGCACCAGCGGGAGCCCTTGGTATCGCTGCCTCTTGCCGGCCGTCGCAGCCAACGCCAACCGACGTATGCGAGAACGGAGAGCAAGGGAGAGCCCGAGGGTTATGCCCACTGCGAGTGTGGTTAGCGGCGGTGTTGGGCTTTGTGTGGGTATCAAAGAGATGGTGGGAGCCAAGGCTGGTGGCGGGAGCGAAGTTGTCGAGGGGAATACGATGGATGCTCCACTGCCTTTGTCAAATACAAAATCTCAGACGATGCTATTTTATTGCAAGTCGAGGAGGACTCACCAGGCACCGCTGCACTGTCCATTGGCACTGGCAGCATCTGTGGGGGGGCCATCGGAGACGGAAGGGTACACGATTTGCGGCGAGGTGCTAGTAGCGAGGGTGATATTACACCTCGATGGCTTGTAGTAATACTCGATCGGGCGTACGTCCAACGAGCGAGAGGGGGAAGAATAAGAGGGCCCCAAACGCAGATGCGCGTGGCGTGGCGGCCGCCAGCCTAAATTAGAGAGAAACCACCGCGACTTTAGACTTGGCAGACTGAGCCCAATCGCGCGGCGAGAAAGAACTTGAAGTCAGCCGGAGGTACAAGTGTCAAGTTCTGCGTCCATGGGCGGCAGCTGTCTGCCTGATGGATCCAGCCCCAGCCTGAGGACACAATCCGCTCTGCTGGGGTTAAACATCAGGTTGGCATGCTGGGGCAATCTTCATCGATCAGCCCCAGCCTGAGGACACAATCCGCTCTGCTGGGGTTAAACATCAGGTTGGCATGCTGGGGCAATCTTCATCGATGATGTGCGCTTTGGCCCGGGGATCCCCAGCGTCTTGAACTCAAATTCGTCGCCCCAGTGCCCGAGATAGAGTGATGAAACAGGATGAAGCTGTTGCATAATTGTGGAGGTCCGGTCAGATCGGACCTCTTACACAGGGATTTGATTAGATGTTGATTAGATGTCACCTCCATCGTCCATCGTGAAGCCATAGCGTCGTACTCATGATGCAGGTGCCATTTTTCCGGAAGAACTCGGTCGGAAAATGCAGTATTTTTAACTGAATTTGTCGACGAGCACACTGGCAATGAACTTACCGTCGATGTATCAATATAACCTTTGTAGAAATGCGCCACAGCTCACATGCACATACAGCTCAGCGGCATCGAATCCTGGCAACTACTATGCGCATAACCTGCTCTAGAGAAACATAGTTTGAGAGTTGGACGCAACAACAGGTAGAAATTTCAAAGTAAGTATTGGTAGGTACCAAGACACCGCTCAGTTTCTCTCGTTCCAACTTGCTCTTCCTGATGAGTATGACCATACAACCTTGGCCGGGAATGAATTCATCATCTCAGCGGAGATATATGTAAGAAAAATATAGATGATCCTAATCAGCGAAACTTGACCAAGTTGGACATAGCCTGAGTTCGAGGTCCTTCAATAAGCTTCATTTCAGTCAGAAACGATACAGTATTATTTTTTCATTTATGTAGTGGGGATGTAGTTCGTAGTCAAAAATTCGTGCAGGTGGTATCAGAATCGTGGTAAGTCAGTAATACAGATTTAGAGAATAATTCGTTCATTTCCTTCCCCTCCTGCCCATCTCCCGCGTCTTCCTCTTCCCAACCCGGCCGCTTGCCTTCGCCTTCCCGTTCCCCGTCATTCCATCCCCTTCCTCTTCCTCTCGCACCTCGCCCCCCTCCATTTCCACTACCCCATGGTCATATTTTAAATGCTTCATAGCCAAATCCCCCCTCGCGAACGTCGCCCCACACACCTCACAGAACGACCTCCACTCCTCAATGTGGCCCTTGATATGGCGGAGCAGCGTGCGCGGCTCCGCAAGGCTCGAGCTCTGGTCGGGGCACGCGCCGCCCCACGCGCACCGCTTCCCCACGCGCTGCTTCAGCCCCTCCCTCACATGGCCGTCGAGGTGCGTGCGCACGGCCAGCTGGAACTCGGCCTCGGGCTGCGTGGTCAGTGCGAATGCGTTGGTGCACCCGGCCCACAGGCAGGTGAACGTCGCCGCGCAGAGGACGCCGTGCATGACCCCTGCGGCGGAGTGGCGGAGCTTGGCGTCGGGGAGGAAGGGGAAGCGCGCAGCTGCTGCATGAGACAACGAGGCGGCGGTGCTGAGATGGGCAAAATTGGACGCGGTACGTCCGGAGCGAAGGAGAGGGGTGCGAGGCTCGGCGGGCTCTTCGGGGACTCCAACAGGTAGGGTTGGGGATCCCGGCTGTGGCGCCACAAAGTGACTCTGATGATCTTGGTGGTGGTGCTGGTGGACGGGCGGTGGCACGGGGGTAAGGTGCTTCGCAAGGTACGCACGGCGGAGCTGGTCCTTTTCGGCGTCCGTGAGGAGGACGGGATCTATAATTGAGGCGCGTAGATACGCGTCATCGTTGGAGACGTCTGCGAGGGGTTGTGATGCGGTGGTCATCAGATGGCTCGCATGGGGCGTCTTGGGCACGGGTAATCTACTGCACCTAATAAAATAATGATTAGTGGACGGCACGACAGATTCAATCAACACGTACATGGTGGGCATTTCGTCATCGAACACCCATTCTCCGCGTTGCCTGTACCCGGCCTCCATAAGGGCTTGTGGTGGAAAATTGAACTCAGTCATCGTGCGGATTGTCAAGACAGGAGATACAACGGCAACAAAAAGGATCCAAGGCGGATGAGGGGTAGATATGGCTGGGGTAGTGGAAAGTGGTGAAGAGCCCATCGCAGACTCTCCAGCGCTTTTAAACCCCCAGCAAAAGTGGTCGAGGCCTCGCATGTATCCCACAATACAGAACAATGTCCTCGAGTCGAGCAGTGCTCCAGGCCCACTCACTCCCAAAATGGTCAGCGCTATGCGCCAGCGTAGTTAAGCGAGCAAAATTCACCGGTGCCACTGGGACCAGCGGAAGGCCCATGTGGCACTGTGACCATTGTTGGAAAATTACCGTATATGGTATTTTCCTTGGGAAGATCACATAAAACAAAGAGGAATATCGAGGCGTAAGGGTCCTGTGCTTGATGTAATATTGTGATATACTGTGACGGGCCATTGCCGACTGATGGGGCGGTGCAACGCGCTTAAACCTGAAATCGTTGCTCCACACCTCAGAACTATGTAAGAAACAATGGGATACGCACACAGCAGGGGCCCTATCTCCTCGCTCCGCAAAGCTTATGTGTATGTGACGAAGGTTGAGCTGAGGTGAACAGGCTGTGATGCCCCGCGGGACTCGGCTAAGAGTATGTAGGTATGACTCTATTGTGGCGAGCGCCAAATGTGGTCCAAAGCACGAGCAAAACCGCCGTAGGACCAAGTATAGACCTGCAAAAGCTCAGATCGTCATGCACCAGGTGAACGAGGCGGTATTGGGTGCCTTGACCCGTGGTAGTTGCGTACTATCGTTGGGACTGCGAA
Organism: Asterophora lycoperdoides; assembly: GCA_018850815.1. NCBI lineage: Eukaryota > Fungi > Basidiomycota > Agaricomycetes > Agaricales > Lyophyllaceae > Asterophora > Asterophora lycoperdoides. The sequence continues at coordinate 32,078 of JABCKJ010000074.1, forward strand.
ACAATTACAGAATATGAATATGAACGTGACGGAGTGGGCAGGCGGGCGGCCGGTCTTGTCTTACATGGTAACCTAGAAACGACGAACATAAGCTACTTGAACAATGAACCTGCATGCATATCGCATGCACCAACCCTCACCATGCCCATGTCCACCATCATGTCCACTACTCATGGGCTCCCTCCTTTCATTCACTCTCCACCTGTTATTATCGCCGTAAGACGAGATCATAGACGCATACGTGTTTTGATAAACCAATTCGCCTTCCACGGCGATCACCTCCTTCACGTTCTCATAGTGGAACTGGGTGGGCACTTCGATAGCCGCCAGTGCACGCGTATCGTATTCTTTGCCGCTGTATTCGACGAAGTAGCACAGTAAGTAGAATGAATCAATGCCATTGGGGGCGTCGAGACGAACAAGTGCGATGGGGACGTTTCGAGGTCTCGCAGAATCTTCCGATTGGAAAGTATGATTTTTGGTAGCCAAACCTTCGATAGTTTCTAGGGAGATAGCGTAGCCGAAAAAAGCGCAAGGAAGTAGCCCCATAGTGCTGGGGGGTCAGAATGATATCCTGGAGGCGAGTCGACCTGTCGAATGCCCAGAACATTGCGATAAGATAAGATCTCCTCGATAAAAAACAGCGCGTTCGTGTTCGTCCAAAACCATTGAATACCCGGTATCATCGAGAAGCCAACATGTCAGGCGTTGTTCGCATCTTCGTTATATCCCCGGACACCCACTCGGAGCGTCGCCTGGAACTCCACATTACCGTTCAGAAATTGAAGGTTTGTCGTGATCTTACCATCTCTTGTCGTCACCGTTGACTCTGTGAAATGCGACAATCGCTCTTCAGGGAAATCTCGAGCTCATCACAGGAATTCTAGCTGCCAACCAGGTCATCTCACTATACAATAATGAAAACGACTCAGTACCGGTGGCTACGCTCTCCGATGATTCGAAAGCGATTGGATACTACAGCCTGAGGGACTACCAGGTCCTCCGGGTAAGTTTCTCTTATGCGGTTGTGCGTGTGCAAAGGCTTAAATAGACGGTTTTATTTAGGTAGTGGATACGAATCCCTCGGTATCCTTCACGGGGCAAATAACAGATGTGTCGCAGGTGGACAAGTTTGAATTGACGCCGGAGGAATATGCTACACGACAAGGTGCGATATTTGTTACAAGGTAGCTGTGCCAATCGCGATGCAGATCGCATTTCACACAGACACCGTCCGGGCATACAAGGAGCGGAATAAGATGGGCCGCTTCGCACCAAAAGAGGAGGTACCCAAAACGGAACACGAGGTGCCCGCAGACATCAAAGTCGGCGCGAGATGCGAAGTCACGTCGACGGAGGCGGGTCTGAGCAAACGGGGCACTGTCCAATTTGTTGGCCCCACGAAATTCAGCAAAGGCATATGGGTGGGGATCGAATACGACGAGCCCTTCGGAAAGAACGACGGATCGTGGGTGTTGGTATTTTGCTTTTGGGTGGGTGCTGACTGTCTCCAGAGTACAAGGCGAGCGGTACTTCACAAGTCGACCCAATTATGGCGTTTTTGTTCAGCCCGACAGGGTGAAAGTCGGCGATTACCCTGTCGAGGAGCTAGATCTGGAGGAAGAGGAGATGTAGATAGGGTATGTGTCGTAACAGAATTGTATTGTATTTCGGTGGTGTGGATGAGCCAGAAAGTGGAAGAAGGAACGGGAAGAAATTAAGGACGGAACGGGCCACGTGCGCAGACATTTGGCCGTATTTGTCAGACGTCGTGGACGCGCGTCCTGCTGTCCTCATTCATCTCTCATAAACCCTGTGCTCAGCACATTCATCTCATACTTTTCCCTCTTCCAATCTACCATGGCCGATCCTAGCGGTGCTGCACCCCAACCCGGCCCCAATGACGTCTCTACCGCCATCCTTCGTCCCAAGAAATCGTGAGTGGAGAACCTTTGTGCAATCAGAGCTGCAGCTCATCCGGGGGCTTGCCTTACAGACCAAATCGCTTGATTGTCGACGAGGCGACCGCAGATGACAACTCCGGTGAGCTCAGACTATTTTTTCATCATCTGGCAGAGCTCACATTCAAAATTAGTTGCGACGCTTAACCCCGCCACAATGGAGCTGCTCCAGCTCTTTCGTGGCGATACCATCATCGTCCGGTACGTGGACATATTGAAAGGGATCCCATGTTTTTCTTATCGTGCTTTGCTTTTTGATAGAGGGAAGAAGAGGCGCGACACCGTGCTCATCTGCTTGAGCTCTGACGACGTCGAGGAGGGCCGCATCCAGATAAACAAAGTCGCGCGCAACAACTTGCGCGTCAAGCTCGGCGATCTTGTCAATGTCCACCAGTGCCTCGACATCAAGTACGGCAAACGCGTTCACATCCTGCCCTTCGATGACTCGATCGAAGGTCTCTCCGGAAACATTTTCGATGTCTACTTGAAGCCCTACTTCCTCGAAGGTACGCGTCTGTATCCGTGTCCAGAATGGCGCACAAGCTGACTGGTGGTATAGCATACCGCCCCGTCCGCAAGGGCGACACTTTCCTTGTTCGCGGAGGTATGCGGACAGTGGAGTTCAAGGTTATCGAGACCGACCCCTCGGAGTTCTGTATCGTCGCCCAAGATACCGTCATCCACACCGAAGGTGACCCCGTCAAGAGAGAAGACGAAGAGTCTAACCTCGCTGACGTCGGATACGACGATATTGGTGGCTGCAGAAAACAGATGGCACAGATCCGTGAGCTCGTAGAGCTGCCCTTGCGTCACCCACAACTCTTCAAATCCATTGGTATCAAGCCCCCTCGTGGTATCCTCATGTTCGGCCCTCCCGGTACGGGTAAAACGCTCATGGCGCGTGCGGTCGCGAACGAGACTGGCGCGTTCTTCTTTCTTATTAACGGTCCTGAGATCATGAGCAAGATGGCGGGAGAGAGTGAGAGCAACCTTCGTAAAGCCTTCGAGGAGGCCGAGAAGAACTCGCCTGCAATCATCTTCATTGACGAGATTGACTCAATTGCGCCTAAACGTGAGAAGGTGTGTGCATACGCCTCGTCCGTATTCCTCTGCCTGTCTGACTGCTTTCAAAGACGAATGGAGAAGTCGAACGCCGCGTTGTCTCGCAGCTCCTTACCCTCATGGACGGTCTCAAGGCCCGCTCCAACGTCGTCGTGATGGCTGCTACCAACAGGCCGAACTCCATCGACCCCGCCCTCCGCCGATTCGGTCGCTTCGATCGTGAAGTCGACATCGGTATTCCCGACCCCACTGGCCGTCTTGAGATTCTCCGCATCCATACAAAGAACATGAAGCTTACTGACGACGTCGATCTTGAGCAGGTCAGTTTCAGTTATTCGTATTTTTGAAAAGACTGTTCTAACGTTATGAGCCTAGATTGCCGCCGATACCCATGGATATGTCGGTTCTGATGTAGCTGCTCTGTGTTCTGAAGCCGCGATGCAACAGATTCGTGAGAAGATGGACCTGATCGATCTCGACGAGGACACTATTGACGCTGAGGTGCTTGACTCGCTCGGCGTCACAATGGACAACTTCCGCTTCGCGCTCGGCACGTCCAATCCCTCCGCGCTTCGCGAGACCGTCGTCGAGGTGCCCACTGTCACATGGGACGACATTGGTGGTCTCGAGAAGGTCAAGCAGGAGCTCCAGGAGACTGTCCAGTACCCCGTGGACCACCCCGAAAAGTTCCTCAAGTACGGCATGTCGCCGTCCAAGGGTGTTTTGTTCTATGGCCCTCCTGGTACGGGTAAGACACTCTTGGCCAAGGCTATTGCCAACGAGTGCAATGCCAACTTCATCAGTATCAAGGTAAGCCGCTCAACGTTCGCACGCTGGGAGTCTGGGAGTCTAACGCGCACATACACAGGGTCCCGAGCTTCTCACCATGTGGTTCGGTGAGTCCGAAGCGAACGTCCGCGACGTCTTCGACAAGGCACGCGCCGCCGCGCCCTGTGTAATGTTCTTCGATGAGCTGGATTCCATTGCCAAAGCTCGTGGTGGAGGTGGCGCATCAGGCGATGGTGGAGGTGCCGGCGACCGTGTGCTGAACCAGATCCTCACGGAGATGGACGGTATGAATGCGAAAAAGAATGTGTTTATCATCGGCGCGACGAACAGGCCAGACCAGATCGACTCCGCGCTCCTGCGCCCGGGTCGTCTCGACCAGCTCATCTACATCCCTCTGCCCGACGAGCCTTCACGTCTCTCCATCCTCCGCGCAGCCCTCAAGAAGTCGCCTGTATCGCCCGACGTCAACCTCGACTTCTTGGCGAAGAGCACACATGGCTTCTCCGGTGCTGATTTGACGGAGATCTGCCAGCGTGCTGCGAAGCTGGCCATTCGGGAGTCGATTGATGCGGACATTCGGGCAGCGAGGGAGAAGAGGGAGAGAGAGGAGGCTGCCGGCGAGAGTGGCGGTGATGCTGACATGGAGGAGGAAGAGGAGGATCCTGTTCCTCAGATCACAAGGGAACACTTCGAGGAGGCGATGAAGTTTGCCCGTCGTTCGGTGTCGGATCAGGACATTAGACGCTACGAGATGTTCTCCCAGGTTCGTGCTATTTCTTGCCTTGTCACTGTCTATCCCGATGCTTACCTCTTGCGTCTCGCTACTACTAGAACCTGCAACAATCGCGTGGTTTCGGTAACAACTTCAAGTTCCCTGAAGGCGAGGGTGGTGCAGCTGTGGCGCCCTCTGGCAACGCTGGGTTCACGGAGGATGCTGCCGACGACGACCTGTACGCCTAGCGGCCAAAACTGCATTTCTTCCTTTATCGCCTGCTCTCTTGTTCAATCACCTTTACATTGTGTACCATCATGAATGAACGATAGATAGGATTTTTGACTTTCCATGACTTGGACTGCCAAGGGATCCAGAAGGTGTTATCATCATGGTTGAGGCCTGCCGTCCTCCAAGTGCCGAGTCTCCAGACCAATGACGTTCCAAGGGGGTAACTTTGGGAAGGGGCAAGTGACAGAAAGCTCCAAGAGTCCAAGTGAGAGCCCCCAAATGAAATGCCGTACAGTAAGGCCCCACGTGAGAACACGACCACTATATACCGGTTACCGGTAAACCTCTTGCATTGTGACTTTCACAAGACCTTTCACTTTCTTTTATCGAGCGCGTCGTCTGGCTTTTCTACGATGAGCTCGCACGTAACACACCCACCGGGCAAGCTGTCCGCAAATAACAGATCACTCTCCGCTGCTTCACTCAGGGATCGTCTCTCCATGCTCACTACCACACCCATAGCCGCGCTCCAAGCCAATGTCGAGTTCGTCCTTTCTCAGTGGTGGACTCGGGATGGGCGGAATACTCATGCTGCGCGCTACTTAGCTTCGTGCCTGCGAAGATACCCCGGAAGCGGAGGCTGCAGATGCTCGCTGTTGCAGGATGGTCGGTTATGATAGTGATAACTACAGTGGTATTTCTGCTACTCTGGTGCGTTTCCTCTTCGCACCTTTAACTTTACACTGAATACCCATATTCATTGATGCAGCTCGCTTCCACCGCTGTGGCCGCTCCTCGCCATATACCTTATCTGGGCGCGCTGTTTCGACAATAGCGCCGAGAATGGTGGGCGCACGAGCCCATGGTTCCGCTCAATAAGATACTGGAAGTATTTTGCAGATTATTACCCTGCGTCGTGAGTGGCATCTTCCTCTCCATCGTTCTGTATCGTTATTCACGCTCAATACCGGACTAGGTTTTTGAAGGTACTCTTTTGTTCGTTGGTCGGGAGGGATATCTGACGCGTTCATGCGAGGTCAGGAGGCGGATCTGCCACCGGACCGACCATATGTGTTTGGATACCATCCGCATGGTATGTTTGCTTCTTGTTTTTGGGGGCGCGCAATGTCTCACCTCGCTTGTCATATGACAGGTATTATCGGAATGTAAGTCTTTGCCACCTATTCCGGCTTACATCGCATGTCAATCTTCCTTGAAGGGGTGCGCTAGCAACATTCGCGACAGAAGGTGCGCTCCTCCGACCTACTCCCCCTTCTCAGCTAACTCTCCCGCAGCCACAGGATTCTCGGCTGCTTTTCCAGGAATCAAGCCGCATCTCTTAACGCTCACGACCAATTTTAACATGCCCTTCTACCGGGACATCCTTCTTGCCCTCGGAGTGTGCAGCGTCAGCAAAGAGTCGTGCTCGAACATCTTGAAGGCAGGGCCCGGGTCAGCCATCACTATCGTCGTCGGTGGTGCAACGGAGAGCTTGAGTGCGAGGCCTGGAACGGCGGATCTAACTTTGCGACGACGGTAAGCAGCACTTATTGTTATACTGCTTTACTTTTATGCTCATTTTGCACGCGTGTGTCGTAGATTGGGATTCATCAAACTGGCGATCCAGCACGGGTTCGTTTTCCTACCATTCTTCTCTACGTGAACTTCCTTTTGCTGAGTACACGACCTCCAGCGCCGACCTTGTTCCCGTATTCTCATTTGGGGAAAATGACGTCAGTAATGCGCCTGCTCGTTGTGTTCAGAAATAGATCCAGTTGAGTTGACCCCAAATTGTAGATTTACGAGCAGATGCCGAATGAAAAGGGCACGACGGTATATATGGTGCAGCGCAAGTTCCAGTCGATGTTTGGATTCACGCTGCCGCTGTTCCACGGGCGTGGGTTGTTGAATTGTGTGTTCTCTTGATCCTCCCTTTCAACGGATTCACTGACGTACTGATAGATAATCTTGGGCTCATGCCGTATAGGCGGCGAATAGTTGCTGTCAGTGAGTGCACCTTTCTACTATCATAGCCTCGCATCGTCGCGATGCTAACTTGGCGAATAGTCGGGAAACCGATACGGGTGGAGAAGTGCGAAAAGCCGTCCTTAGATGAGGTGACTAGGGTGCAACAATTGTACATAGAGGAGCTTACACGGTGCGCGTCGCTTTATCTCCCCGTGTTTATGTTCGCATCTCGGTATGCTAACGCTGTGGATATGCCAGGATTTGGAATACATACAAAGACGAGTTCGCGAAGGCACGTTTACGCGAGCTTAATATCATAGCCTAAGATACGAATAGACCCGGATAGACTGAGAGATTCAGATAGGTTGGAATCTCGGGCCACGCTCAGGCTTGTACTAAAACTTCACACTATAGTACTTTCTTGCTTACTGTGCTCTAACGTCGTGGTGTTATCACGTCACTTTCTGGACAGAGATAAATAAGGGTTCGAGTGGTCAAAGGAGTCGGCGTGGATCGTGCGGGCACTCCATCGTAAGGACCTGATCGAGTGTAAGGAATGGAATCCGAAACCGTCGCACCAATCCGTTCGTACCCTCATGATCCCAACCATCGCCCTCGGAACATAAGCATCAGTGCACTGTGAGTGAGTCGTCGTTTTCTTAAGCATTGATTAAGTAGTACAATTTCATCAGTGACCGTGGGTCATTCATAAGTAGCCTTTCCCGAGTCTGTCGTGTCCATCTCACTGTCGGATGGATAAAATCCCAAGAACATGCCAAGAACATACCCATACAAGCGAGCGTTCAGCAAGCTCAAAAATATTCACTTGAAGCCGGGTAGAGTTGGGCACAGGATCATGCCTCGTTGCCCACATTCGACTCGGAGTAAGTATAATTTGTGTACATACAACTCACTTCAAAGATGACAGTTCAGTGGCGTACTAGGGACTCGACCTAGCTTGAGAGTCCGAAATCGTTGTACACATCGATGGACTGTTGATTCCAGGGAAGAGGGTGCCGTTGAGACGTCTCAAGTTAAACTTGGCGTCGGTGATGAAGTTACTGGGAAGAAGCGTTATATTATATTTCATGTGTCTCTCTGGAAGTCGAGGATGCAGTCAGCAAAGTAGTACTAGGATGTATATTGAATGGAGGATTGTATTCTACATACCAAAACAACGTCACTTCGCCGTCCCCGCCGGAGTCTACAGGAAACCCAGCTGTTGCATTGCAGTTTGCTGCAGGAAAATACATTACTAATAAGCGTTATGACGGATTGCGTACTTGTTAGAGTACCTCAATTCATAAGTTCACAATCTCGAAGCAGTGCGTTTAACCTGTTAGAGAGCACGACAAATCGTAAGCTATGGTACAGATCCACGAGATGTGTTAGACGACTGAGAGTGAGTTCTGTAAACTGAACGTAAAGGAAATGGGATAGAGTTTTTCCAAAAATCAGCCTCACACAATCCGATCGATCCACGTGGACTATACGATCAACGATGTGGCGCAGAGCATATCCGAAGTAGAGAGTGCCCAAGTATAGTAATAAGTGATCGAGAACAAGGAAACGAAAACGTACATAGACTCGTATTTCTGGAGTTCAATGCAGCCCTCTTCTTCAACACCAATGGTAGGCGTACCTCCACATCACCAGGTCAGAGCCTGAGCACTGCAAGGAAAGCGCAGACACGGTCTGGCCGGCCGATGTGGAGCGGTGTAGTCAACTGAGGTCGAGCCGTGGAGTGCGGACAGGACGAACCCAGAGGCCACCATGCTAGTGATATTTCGGACAGTATCCCAGTGCCCTAAGATGTTGAAGTCGATTGAAGCGTCGGACCACATGAAGAGGCTCCTTAATACCAGGTGTGCTGGCCTGGCAAGGGCCAACTTGTTACAAGTAGAATATGTCTCATCAGTCCGCTGCTCAAGCAACTTCGCTACTTAGACACTGGTGCTATAATTTCAATACAGGGCGCCACTAAAAGATACACAGGTGATATTACTGAGCTATTAACAGGTCTGGCCCATAGTAACTCCGTCGTATGGACCTGTTGGCCCATCGTGTAATCAGTCACAAGTAAGTGAGCCAGCTGAAATTGCGGTTCTTACCATCGTGATCACTGAGTTTGCCTGCCGCGAGATTGGGGACGTAGCCAATGATGCATTGGGCGTTGGTATTGTCTTCTCCTGGCAAGAGCGTCGGGGTTAACGGTCAAAATCATCAGAAATGAAAGGCGAAGTATAAATATAGGCCCACCTGGACAGTCAACCCATGACCCGGAGCTGGTGATATGTTTCTCTCCATTCGGATGAACAAAGCCCAAGGAGCGACCTATGGGGGAAAGAGTCAGCACTTGTGTAATGTAATTGGTGATCGGCTTACCGGGAAGGATGGGGATAGGGTCGTATCTGTTGATGACAGAGTATGTCAGAACAATTCTCCAGATCGCGAAAAAGAACGTGTACTTGTTGTTGATATGAACAAGGTTGGCATGTGAATCAATGTAGCTTGCAAAGGCGGCATTCCCGACCTACATACAAGTATGTGACATCATTAGTTTTCGATAGAAATTGATACTTGACCTCGGAAGACGTTACCCGTGGCAGCCCATAAGTGATTGTGCTGAAAGTTGTTCCAGCCGGAAGGTGCAGGGGAAGATAAACTGAGGTGATCAATGCGATTGCGCCACCTGTCTGGAATTTAGTCGCAGGATGAGGGTGACACTGGGAAAAACCTACCCAAAGAGTGGCCAACAATTGTAACTTTGGTAGCTCCGTTTTTGGACAGCGCGGTTTGCACTGAGGCGAGAACAGCTGTAGCCGATCTTAGAGACGTGTTAGCGCGGTTAGTGGACGGCGTTGACCCGCCCTTCACGTAAACTCACTTGGCTTGGGCATCTGCGAAACCATTGTGTACTTCGATCGAGCTGCTGATTCCTGGGAAGAGCGAGCTACTGAGAGACGTCAAAAACAAGTCGGCGTCCGTGACGAGGGGGAGACTGATTAGATGTATATCAGTAGATTGCCAGGTTAGACAGAATTTCGTTGTGCTATACATTTTGGACGGGTCCGTTCCCTAGCATAAAATGATAATTTAATATTGCTTTGAGCATAGAGCGACTCGCGCCTTACCTGATAACCAACGATGACGGTCTTGAAGCGTGTGTGAGAGGAAATTCACGCCTTCAACGAGTTATAGCATACCTTGAGCGTAGGGTCATATCCCACGAACCAGTATTGCGTCGAAGAGCCGTCGCCACCCGATGCTACTGGCTTAAATGTGGGGTTTGCGTTGCAATTAGCTGTCGTTGAGCGTCAGCATTGAGAGGTTCGTCTCAGGTGGGGTTATGACGTACCTCCACAGCTCCATGTCAACGTGTTGGCAGAATTGCAGTAAGCTGTGCTAGCGTAGAAGGTATATTGCTTGTAGGAAGCGATTTGGGCAGCAGTGAGCGTCGAAATGCTCTGTCTGGCAACCAAGGAAGGAGCCGCGTGCACGGCGATGGAGCCAAGGACAGCAGATAGAACGAGTGCCAGTGCTACCATTGTAGACTCTGATCTTCAGTGATGAAGTATACATAGTATCCATTCGAAAGATGGGCTTTTATACCTTGGTGTCCTCTGTAGACACGAGGGTGAACAGGCGATATTTTTAGATCACTTTTCGGGATACCAAAAATAACTGTCAAATAGAAACTTAACCTCCTGGAGTATTACTACTTATGAGGATTAAACATCGAGTGAGGCGGCCCATTTGCCTAGCGAACGTGCAGATCCTAACGAACGTGCAGCATGCGGAGATGAGGTTCTTCAGAGACCTATCATGATTATTTCCAAGGATATGGCGAGTTACAGCTGAGTTACAGCTGCTCAGCTGACCCGCGCTAGAAAAGAAAGTGGTCACGACTTCAAAGCTCCAGGCCCCTTGTGATTCTGAAGGTTAGGGGGCGGTAAACCGTAAAGGCTTGTCAGGATCGCGAAGCAGGTCTGACGTGACCGGGGGGTAGAAATGCTCGCTAATGTCGGGTTAAAGTTATCGAGGTTGTAGCATTTTTGGTGTGAATCTGATTGTATGTAAGATCCCGAAGTTCCGAGCCGTTTTGTCGTCACCGGGATGCAATCAGCAACTCTTGAAGTACTGATAGTAATGATGACCGGTGACCAACGATTACTGCGGTCCTTAGTAAAAAGGATGTGAAGAAAATGAGAAACAGTCTGGGTCAGAAGTGTAAAGGGACATACACACAATGTAGGATTAGAGCACTCTCTATTCTATATCCATTAGGATATAACAATTCTTAAGCTGTAAGCTATATACGCACTGCTGTTAGAGTCCCGACATGGTGCGTTAGACGGCTCAGGCTGTGCTGAGAGTACTAAATGCAAAGAGTTGAATGGAATAGAGTTTATCCACAGACTACCCGACCGTACCATGTGGCCCACGACGATCAATACTGTGGCGCAGAGCATATCCGAAGTAGTAAGTCGAGTATAGTAATAAGCGATCGAGGCTGAAGGAAACGATTACGTAGCGTATTTCTAGAGGTCAGCACGCAGCAGTTTTCTTTTTCCACACCGTACTAGCCCGCTACTCAAGCAACGTCGCGACTCGGACAATGATGTTGTAATTTCAATACCTACAGGTTGCCACTAAAAGGTGCACACATTTTAACAACCCTGGCCCATAGTAATTCCGTCGTATGGACCTGTTTGCACATCGTGTAATGAGTCGCAAGTAAACGAGCCAGCTTATTTAAATTGCGGTTCTTACCACCGTGATCACTGGTTGTGCCCGCCAGAAGATTGGGGACGTAGCCAATGGTACACTGCGCGTTGGTGTTGTCTTGTCCTGGCAAGTGCGTTGGGGTTAACGGTCGAAATCACCGGACGAAGCATAAATATAGATAGACCTGGACAGTCAACCCATGACCCAGAGCCAGTGATATGTTTCTCTCCATTCGGGTGAGAAAAGCCCAAAAAGCGGCCTACGGTTACGAAGAGTCAGCACTTATGTAAGTTAATTGATGATCGCTGGCTTACCGGGAACAATGGGGACAAGGTCGTACCTGTTGATGACCGAATATGTCAGAGAAATTCCCCAGATCGCGAAAACGTGTACTTGTTGTTGATATGATCAACGTTGGCATGTGAATCAACGTAGCCTGCAAAGGCGGCATTCCCGACCTACATGTGTGTGGAATCATTAGTTATCGATTGAAATTGATACTTCATGAAGAAAGACGTTACCCGTGGCATTCCATAAGTAATTGTGCGGAAAGTTGTTCCAGCCGGAAGGTGTAGGGGAAGATAGACCGAGGTGATCAATGCGATTGCGCCACCTGTCTGGAATGTAGCTGCAGGATGAGGGCGACACTAGGAAAAACCTACCCAAAGAGTGGCCAACAATTGTAACTTTGGTAGCTCCGTTTTTGGACAGCGCAGTTTGCACTGCAGCGAGAACAGCCGTCGCCGATCTTAGGAGTGTCAATGGACGACGCTGAACTGCCGTTCAAGGAAACTTACTTGGCTTGGGCATCCGCGAAACCATTGTGTACTTGGATCGAGCTGCTGATTCCCGGGAATAGTGAGCTATTAAGAGACATCAAGAAGAAGTCGGCGTCCGTGACAATAGGGAGACTAGATTAAAATCAGTAGACTGTCAGGTTAGACGGAATTTTATCGGGCTTCACATTTTGGACGTGTCCGTTCCCTGATAACTAACGATGACGGTCTTGAAACGTGTGTGAGAGGAAATTCGTTTACGCCGTCAACAAGTTGTAATGTACCTTGAGCGTAGGGTCATATCCCACGAACCAGTATTGCGTCGAAGAGCCGTCGCCACCTGATGCGACTGGCTTAAATGTGGGGTTTGCGTTGCAACTAACTGTCGTTGAGCGTCAGCCTAGAGAGGTTCGTATCAGGTAGGGTTATGACGTACTTCCGCAGTTCCATGCCAGCGTGTTAGCAGGTTTGCAGTAAGCTGTGCTAGCGTAGAGGGTATATTGCTTGTATGAAGCGATTTGGGCAGCAGTGAGCGTCGAAATGCTCTGTCTGGCAACCAAGGAAGGAGCCGCGTGCACAGCGATGTAGCCAAAGACAGCAGATATAACAAGTGCCAGTGCTACCATTGTAGAATCAGTGATGAAGTATACATGTCCATTCGAAATATGGCTTTTTATACCTTGGTGTCCTCTGTAATAGACATGAGGGTGAACAGGCGATCATTCCAGTATGTCACTGAGAGAGCACTGAGGTTAGCGGCGCTGTCAAATTGAAAATGAACCTGGGTCCTGGAGTACAAGAATCAAGCATCTAGTGACGCGACCCATATGCCCCCATAACGAACGTGCAACACACGCAAAGTTATTATTTCCATGGATATGGTGAGTTTCGGAGGCATTTCGAACGCTGCTCAGCTGACCCGCGTTGGAAGATAAAGTGATGGCTCCAAAAGTCTATGTAGGCCCCAAGATGAGGGCGGTCAAGGCTTTTCATGTGCTGATTATAATCGCGAAGTGAGTAGGGAAATGGTAGGGGCTTCATACCCAGGAAAGGACCTACCTACCAAAGAGTGGTGAACTCAGCAATGTCAGCATGCGCTCCTCGGAAAGACGGTCCGACGACGATCCTGATGACGGGGCTCTCCCCGGGGGTTACGGGTAGAAATCAATGTTGGGTTAAGATTGGAGATTGAGTTGCAATTGCATTTTTGGCTATTTTTGGTGTATTCGAAGATTTCCGAGCCGCTTTGTCATCATCGGCGATTGATTATCGGAAATCGGAGGCTACAGACGCCACTCTAGTGCACATTGGAAGGTTCCGACGCGAGCTGTAAATTCCTTACACTAAGTAGGTGTATTGGCCTTATAATCTTACATTCGGTGGTATACACACGGTACATACATTGACGTAAGTCGTTAGATTTCGTGAACGGTGCTCATAAGTATATGATATAATTTAGCATCCCATCAACACACCATCGTAAGGACCTGTATCATAGTCTTTGAGAATCGGAAAAAAAAACAGCCTGAGCAATGCACATACCGCTGTGGTCGCTGGGGGTTCCAGACCAGAGGTTCGGGGCATATGTAATGTTGCATTGGGAGTTCGTGTTGTCTTGTCCTGTGAGTCTGATAAACCTTACAAATCGGCCATAAAGATCGTCTGTCATACCTGGGCAATCAACCCATGCTAGTGAGTTGGTAATGTGCTTTTCGCCGTTGACGTGAGCATAACCGAGGAAACGGCCTAAAGATGTTTCAGCAAGAACCCCATACAACCACAGATGAAGCTCACCAGGAACAATTGGGACAATGTCAGCCCTAGGTTCAAATTATCAGTTGGAATAACGACTCGTGGAGGCGATGCTATTGCGTACTTGTTGATGACACGGCTCACATCGCGGCGAGCATTGACGTAGTCGACAAAGGCTTGGTTGCCAACCTAGACGTCTGAAGTCAGAAATATCGCCACACATCTACAGAGAAGCCATACCCTGGGCGCTCCGAAGGTTACTGTCCTAAAGGAAGTGGTACTGGGCAGATGTAAGGGCAAGTAGACGGAGCTGATCAGGGCAATAGCACCACCTGCGGGTTTTACGACCCGTCAGGATCCCGCTGCACGTGGGACAACCAACAGATACGTACCGAGGGAGTGACCGACGATTGTAACCTTTTTGGCGCCATAGGTAGCCAGCGCAGATTTAACAGCGTTCAAAACGGCCGTTGCAGATCTGTATTGCAACGAGTTGTCAGACAGATTCATATTCATGTACTTTGCACTGGACTTACCTCGCTTGTGCCGCACCAAATCCGTTGTGTGTCTTAACAGACGAACTCACGCCAGGGAAAAGGGAAGGACTCAGAGATTCCAGGAAGAAGTCTGCATCTGTAATGAGGGGAAGACTGATATGGATAGGTTATTTGAATGGCAACTTCAATCGAAGGAGCCAACCTACATCTTCGACGCGTCTGTTCCTTGGTACGAAACGATGACGGTCTTCAATAAAAAGTATTTACTTAAAGTTGAGCGCTATGGCTTCCGCAATTTCAATCAAAAACTTACCGCGAGGGCCGGGTCGTATCCAACGAACCAGTACTGTGTGAGGGCTCCATCACCGCCAGACGCAACGGGCCTGAAGCCAGAGTTGGAATTGCATTTTGCTGTGGGTTCAAGTCAACTCGCCGCGACGATTAAGAGATGGATGAATATAACGCAAACCTCCGCAGTTCCATGCTAGCGTCTGGGCAGGCTTACAGTATGCCACACTCGCGTATAACGTGTAAGGCTTGTACGAAGCAACCTGGGCAGCCGTGAGCGTCGTGACAGCGCTCTGTCGCGACTCCAAACTAGGCAGTTCAGCAGCTGGTGCCGCCCGGGTAACAGTGGCAGCAAGAAGCGCGAAGACAAACTGGATACCGAGAAACATGCCTGAGAATGGAGCTCAACGTTGGGTACGCCGGTGAGAGATTTATTCATTCATGGTCGAATCCTTTATAGGTGAGCACACTCGAGAGCCGAGCAATTTACATCGTTAAAGTGTCCACGGGCCAAGAGCATTAACGAGGTCACAGACGTTTACCCAAGAGAACGCACAAGAACCAATCCGATGCATTGGGATGCAACCTGACGTTTTTAACCATGTGGAAATTGTGTTCTCCACGTGGAAAACGGGAGTTCGCGGGGAACGAAAATCGTCACTTTTTTGATCTGGGGAAACAACGGCAGCGTCTGGCAGCGTTCCGTAAAACGTTGGACATTCCCCAAATCATCTGAGGAGTTGTTCAACATGCGTATGATCCCCGAGATACTTCCGGAATCGCAGTGCACGCGTAACCGAAATAGTAGTCTGTCCATCCATATCAAAGAACGTCGGGCGTCGGTGGCGAGGCTCAATGGGGCATCATTCGTATGGCCCGCTCGGCGCTGCGGTCACCAGTTGTATCTTGCAATCTTGCAGGATACCTCATACCTGGGCAGGCACGTGCCTTGAATGTGAAGGCCAGGGTGTGATACTACATAGCTGGGTGGTTGCCGGTGCCGTCACCGGATTCAGTCTTAGGATGCCCTTAGGATGTCACGACAAGGAAGGAAGGAAGAGTATGTAGATCCGTACCAGGATAGGACTTAGATTAGATGTAGTGATACCATGCCACGATCAATAATGCGACTCCGATTTATAGACTTGGACGCGACGTACAGGTGCATTACGTTGAGATGACTGTGGACATCGAACAGTCCGTCGACTCACACTTGAGTCATGAAGAAACACCTTTGATTTGAACAGCGCAAATCCTGTTTATTGTCCATGAATTAGCAGTCGCAAACGGACAAAGGTAGACACCAGGCTTTGGAATATGGCGGCGACCAGACGCGACGACAGCATGGTCTGGATTGCTTTGATAAATTTCGCCCAGTTTCAAGGAAGACGCATATGCCTCCTCAGGACCAGCCTGAGGCCAGTGTGGCACTAGGAGAGTAGTAGACCGGGACCTCCTCCCTGGGAAAGGGAACTCATGAACGGCGCGATCTGAGCAGGTTTGAACGTTATGATACGCTGGTCGTGAGAGGCAATACACACGTCGTTGCAAAAGAACGGCACGAATCTATGTGGAAGCCTATTACCCTGCCACGGGCTCCAGCGTTGGATTTTTGACCATCGTCGGAGTCGCTTGACACTTCAGTTATGTCCGCGTTGGTCACATTAAACGAGCGAGATAACAGCCAGGCGATTGTCCGCGAGGTGAAGTGTGAGAGTGGAGCACTTGCGCTAGTCGACCTTTGACAGTTTTGCGCAACAAGACAAACTTCCCTGTCGAGCGTCAAATGGTCACTGAATTGAAACTTGGAAGCACTCAGGTGGAAATAACTGTCCATCAGTAACTAGTGCTAGTGACAGCGCTGCCACGGGATGCCACGGGAAATATTGTACTTTGAGTGGGAGCACGTGGATGGCAAGTGGGTTGGGTGGTGCAGTGATCGGGCTGACAGCGCATGAGTGATACCCATGAGCTGATTGGTGGCACATATATTCCAACCCCCGTCCATACACGAAGAATAAACTCAAGTAGTGGCGGCAGCAGCGGATGTTCTCACATACGGGTCGCACACGCTGGGGTCGTTGTACTGGGACGGATCCCTGGTGAGGTACCCGCGCCTGACGCCTTCCAAGTAGGACCTGCAACGTAGGCAAGGTCGGACAACAGGGTCGATCAGAGAGTGAAGAGGGCGCACCATTGCCTTGCAGTGGATTGCTCGGTCTTGAAGTTCCAGAACTAGGTACACGGTGTCAACGTTCAGTGACCTGAAAGGACATGGTGACAACTCACAATCCAGCCAGCATCCTTGCTATAAGCCCTCTTCTGTGCATCTGCCCACTTGCGCAAAAAGGCATCAGAGGCCTGGAATTGAGTAGGCAGCGCCCATTCTCCGAAGTACAGAGGCGTATTTCCTAGTCTTGCATCCTTCTCAATCCGATCGAGGTCTATTCATGCAGACGTTGGCGTCAACCGTATGAAACCCCCATGAAAGGAACGTACTGCAGATATGGGTGAGGTAGGCGTTTTCATTTGGATCGGCAACGCCTCCGAAACTGTGATAGAGGACAAGTTGAAGAGGTGAGCAAGGGCAGAATATGGCTTCCAGAGGCCAGTGCTGAAAACGTACGAGTAATAGAGATGATTATCATAAATCTGAGGTCCAAGCGCCGCGTCAGCGGGGTTCGCCGGGTTATTGTACTGCCAATTAATATCCATGAAGCTCGTGATCAATGGCTGTGTTTGTGTCTTAAGGTTGAAACTAAACAGGTCATGCAGTCCTAATTTGATCCCGAGCTTCGTGAGGATCGGAATTGCTTCAAGGATCGCCGAGCGGACTTCTGGGGGGAAGGTCGGGGGCAGCGTCCCCGCGAGACCCAAAGTCGCAGTGATATTGGTGCTTAGGTTCACGCCGACGTTGACTTTGAGCTTCAGGTTGGATACCGAAATGCCCAGGAGGTATTCGACCGCGCGGACGGTGAGGACGAAATTTTTCTGGACTGAGGACGACAATAATCAGGAAGAGTCATCCGAAGGGAAAGGAATGAGTGATGGATATGAGTACGCACACTCGCCATAGCCTGGAGTCTCATTGGCGTTCGAGATAGGCTCGTTGATAGCCTCGATGGAGACGACATTGCTGAACGCGGGATCGAGGTGCGACAGGCCTGTAAAGACAGCCGTCCACACCAGTGCGCGGTGGTAGTTACGAGGAGTCTGTGGGGCTGACCATCAGAGGTGAGCTGCGTGGACAGTACCAAGTATACGAACGTAGAACTGGATGTCAGTGGTACATCTGTCAAATTGATGAGTGGGTCCAAGTGCGCGGTGAATGGAGGAAAGTTAAACGGACCTTCCAGTGAATTGCTGCTGAGGGCTTTGCACGCCAGGCAGGGCATGGTGGTCAAGGATAGCGACGATGCCGGCCTTGCTGAGTTGCCGCAAACCGCGTCGCTGGAAGAGGAAGATAATGGAAGGTCAGCAAGCTCTTCAAGAGGTCGTATCAATACCAAAGTTGACTTACGAGTTGAGCAAGTCCACCGCGGGGGTAGTATTCGGTTTTACGGTCGACGAGATCTTCAACAATCCAATAACCAAGCTAAATAGTATTGGCAAAGATTCGACGAGCCCTTGAGTTGCGGCATGAGCATTGAGATCTGGAGAGCTTACGCACAGGAATGCGAACGGTATTAAGCCCGAGGTCCACGAATTGGTCTACATCGGACTGTGCGAACCAGGTATTCCTGAAAAGAATTCCGATGAATGCTCCTGTGCGCTGATTCACGTCACTTTGGACTGAGAGTAATACCAGTGTTCATTAAACTTCTCGTCCACAGTGTTGGGGTATGCTTTGGCAAATTCGCTGAGCAACAGAGAAGTTGCGCGTCAACAATGAGAAAGTAGGGCTATGGGGTATCGGGACTCACAATTCTGAAGCAATACACTTGGAGCAGTCGTTGCATTGCTGCCCGCCCATTGCGACCCATTCTGCAAAGGTTCGCTGTCATTTAATACCCATGAAATGCACTTTCGCGAGAGTGTTGTACCTTCTGGAAGCATCCACGGCTCTATGAGAAGCCTAGGGTCCTGTGAGCTAGAGCATATGAGAAACAGGAGGCTCAAATTGACATACCATGACCCCAAGTTGACGCCATAAATCTTCGAAGGCAAGTTGAATCTTGCCTTGACGCTTGAGAGCGAGATCGACAGCGTCACCAATCCCAAGACTAAAGAGCGCATGGTTTTTGAAAGAGTGTTGCCCCTCAGAGCACGCGTATTAATGAGGTCGATAGGCCAATCTCGAAAAGAGCGACAGGTCCAGTTGTCCCTCAGAGCACGCGTCTTTATACGAGGCGAATCACGAAACAAGTGGCAGGTCCAGTGAAACGAACGACACGAAATTCGGAAAGCTATGGCGCTCTCATAGTCACGCTGGTTGAGATTATCACGGTAAGCATCTGCTAGCGGTATATTTTGGGTAGCACCTTTGCTTCTTGTTCGCTTCTTGCTTCACCATGGGGACGATGCGCACTGCAGAGGGGTCGAGGCCAAAAAAAATGTTGGCCATGTGGGGTGGGCGTATGGTGAGCGTACGGTCAGTCTTCTCTTCATGTGATGGGATAGACCAGGGATAGACCAGGGATAGACCAGGGATAGACCAGGGATAGACGTCGACATGGAAGCGGAAAGTTGGCGGGGAAATCTTGTGTATACATATGCCATTGATTTCCTCAAGTAGGTTTGTCCAAGGTTTGTCCGACCGAGGACGTTCCGTTATTGGAAATTCCGCCCCGCCCGCCCCGTCCGCCCTTCTGTCCGCCCTTGTCCGCCCCGTCCGCCCTGTCCGACCCTTCATCAGGACTTCATCAGGAATCAACGGGCCCGGGGCACGTGTCGCGCTTTGATTTAACTTTTTAGGTTTGCGGGCCGAGCTGGGCCGAGTCCTGTCGTTAAGTAAAAGTAGACAACTCACACGAGATTTCGGGGCACAAAAATGTATGTATTTCATCCATATATAAGCGGATAAGTTGACGAGGACGAGAGTACCAGATCTATCTATCTGCGAATGTAGGGGGCGCAGACGTTCGGATCGTTGAGTTTGGAGGGATCCCTGGTGAGGTAGCCTCGCCTGACACCTTCCACATAGGACCTATGATACAGGAAAAGGGTATACATCAGCAAGTCGAGCGATATATAGATGTGAGGGACGCAACGTACCACTGCCGAGCCGTATCGCCTGCCTGGCTCGAAATTTCGATCTTGAAGTTCCAGAACTAAACGGCGCAACGTCGTCAGAATCTGATGATCTCTGGACAGCAGCTAGAACAACGTACGACCCATCCAGCATCCCTGCTGTAGGCCCTCTTCTGTGCATCGGCCCATTTCTTCAAGAAGGCGTCTGAAGCTCCGAAATTCGTGGAGAGCGCCCATTCTGTGTGCAAGGTCAGACGATTGGAACGTCAGGGGGCTCAGGAATACTTACCGCCGAAGTAGAGAGGAATGTTGCGGTTTCTGATGGCCTGGTCTACCCTGTCAAGATCTATTTGAGGACAAGAGCACTTTAGAAATCAATGCATTTATGGTGATAGGGAAAAGACGTACTGCAGATGTGGGTGAGATAAGCATTTTCATTAGGATCCGCAACGCCTCCGAATCTGCCAAATAGTTGATTCGGTGAGTGCCAGAACGCGCATACACGCCAAACACTCACGAATAGTAGAGGTGATTGTCGTAGACCTGGGGCCCGCGCGCAGCATCCGCGGGATTGGCAGGGTTATTCCACTGCCAACTGACATCCATGAAGTTGGTGATCAGTGGTTCAACGACCGTAATGCCGAAGGTCAATCCCAATTTAGGTCCAAGCCTGCCGATGATGGGGGCGGCCTCTTTGACGACGTTTTTGACTTCCTGGGGGAAGACTGAGGGAAGGTCCGCTGACAGCGCTGCAGCAATGTCGAACCCGGGCCTGGTGTTCACGGTTTTGGCTGGGAGATTCAAGCTGGGGACGGCGAACCCAAGGAGGTATTCGACCGCGCGGACGGTGAGGACGTAGTTCTTCTGGACTGGAATGCCAAATATGTTAACTGGAGAACTCGAGATTGGGCCCTATGAGCTTAACTCACATTCGCCGTGGCCTGGAGTCTTGGTTGCGTCCTGGATAGGCTCGTTGATGGCCTGCAGGGCCACCGCGTTGGCGAATGCAGGATCGGCATGTGAAAGGCCAGTCAAAACGGCGGTCCAAATGAGCGCGCGATGGTAGTTCTTTTGCGTCTGTTTCTAATATGAGCAAAGTCGGTGCAGTGGTGTGGTAGCTTTTACGAACATAGAACTGAATGTCAGTAGTGCACCTGAAAAAATAGTTAGCTACACTGTCATATCTGACTCAAAGGACAACGGACCTTCCGGTGAATTGCTGTTGAGGGCTCTGCACACCAGGAAGACCGTGGTGGTCAAGGATGGCGACGATGCCCCCATTCGCGAGCTGCTGCAATCCACGGCGCTGTATGTAGAAATGCGAAAGGTGAGCCGTGCGAAAACCTTTGGGTGCAATGAAGCGCTACTGACGAGTTGAACAATTCCACCACGAGGATAATACTCGGTGGCACGATCAACGAGGTCCTCAATGAGCCAATAGCCCAGCTAAATAGTAGCATCGCTCAGTATACTTCATAAAAGTATGCCTGAGAAGAGATAGTACGAACGGGAATGCGAACGGTGTTGATACCGAGGTCCTTAAGCTGATTAACATCGGACTGGGCGAACCACGAGTTCCTAGAAAACGGACGAATGAGCACTTGAGCGTTCAATGCACTTTTTTGCGAAGCAGTACCAGTGATCATTGAACTTCCTGTCCACATCGTTCGGGTATGCTTTGGCGAATGCACTGCGTTGCGTGTCAGGTTTCATCATAAATGACGGAGGGTAGATATGAGACGAACAATTCTGAGGCGATACACTTCGAGCAGTCGCTGCATTGCTGGCCGCCCATAGCGAGCCATTCTGCAGAAGGTCGATTTCAGCAAACAAAAAAAAGTCGAGGCTCATCAATTGAGGTGCCATACCTCCGGGAAGCATCCAAGGTTCGATTAGAAGCCTGTACAGTTGTATAAATTAACCGGAAATTCAATGAAACGCAGGTAACGTACCAAGAACCCAGGTTAACGCCGTAGATCTTCGCAGGTAGCTTGGCCGCCTGGACGCCGACGAGCGACACGGATAAAGACACCAGTCCCAAGAGTAAAGAACGCATGATTGTACGAAGTCTTCAGACTGAAGGAGATGAACTGCCCTCGCAGGCATACTTATACAAATCTCGCAGAAAGCGAGAATTTCAGAGCACATCGCGGACTTGCACGCAGAACCTTCCAAAGGCAACGACACGCGTGTAGCAGGCAGTCACGCTAGCAGGGATTGACATAGGGACCGTGCAGCAAGCTATCACGCTCGTAAGGCCTGACATAGCTAGCGTGTGGCGATCTTCACAAACGACGCCAAACGACAATCTTTTGAGTTGCTAGGACGATCAGCAGGACGCAACTCGGGTCTGAGATCATGTCGAGGAGAGAGCACGGGTAGGCGTCTGGTGACTCCAAAAAAGTGGATAGCACCTGAATAGGACATGGAAGCGAGTTTTCTCGTGAAACCTAGAACGAGGTCAGTCATTTGTCGCAGCTGGGCCGGCTTGGATCAATGGATGGCATGGTCAAAGGTCATGGAGGTGGCATTATGATCGTGCTTGGCAAGAGTGGAGGCAAATTGAAATGTGGACGCTGAGGTAATAGACCCCTAAAGGTTGATGAAAGGTTGAGGCTCAGTTGACTCGGAACCAACTTCGTCTTGCCTTTGCGACGGCACTTGTGGCACTTTCGACTTGGGCGTTCACAGTTTCTTATTATCTTCCTCTCAACCTTGTCTCTGTGCAGGCGGCTCCTATCCCTGAATCCTTCACAGCTCTCAGCATGTCCGAGATCGCCGCTTTCACCTCATATGCTAGTGCTGCGTCTGCAAGGCATCCAAGACGCTCACCTGGTCATGCGGAGGCGAGCACTTGCTGCTTGCAAACGCCACGCTTGGCGACCAATAATTTCCAGCCCTCTATGGATGACTGGGCTGGCGACATCTGGGCTTCCAGCCAAGTTTCAACTGTAACGCTAACCCAGCTTTTAAGCGCATTGCTTCCGGAGGCGATGGCGATGGCATTGGCACACAAGTCTGGTACGTCGGATTCGATATGTACCAAGCGCAAAGTAAGCTCCTCGGCCCGTCTCGCTTTGGAGAAATGCAACATGCCCTTTGTAGACCATCGTGGTCGGGCACCAAGGAACCGATCCAAAGAAAGTGTGAGTATTTGCTAAAAATTGAACCACGAGACCTGCAATTTTAGCGATATCTTGCCGTTATCTCAGCTCTAATAATGTCTGCATGATCGTCCTACAGCATGCCCCTGCTCATAGATGCGGCCTTCTTCCTCGGTCGTCTCGACCGCGGCCTCTTTGCTGGGATTGACCGAAGCTGGCTTTGCGGAGGCACACTCCAAGTACGTATTCATTCCCTCCTCCACTGTCCAGTGATTGTCCAGTGATCTTCGGGATCTGTAGAGCATATATCATATAATTAACACTTGATTTGCCGTTCTTCTTCTGTGCATCAGAACCGCCAAGAACGTGTTAGCCGCAGTTAAGACTTCAACGCCACGATAGTCAGCCATTCCTTGGGTGCGTGCGCTGCACCTTTTGACCTTTTGACTCTCCTTCAAGTATTTATCTGAGTTCCTGATCCTACTGTCGTTGAATACTTCAGGCGCCGCACTCGCGGTCTAATTGAAGCTCAGAGCATAGGATATGGCATGACTAGGTTTCGCCTGACGGCCTTCTTCTCCTACTAGGCCTGTCGATGCTGAATTTAAATGACTCTCAGGTGGGCAACCCAGCATTTGCAAACTACGTAGACGTCAACGTCCCCTTGACGCGCATCACCAAAAAGTTCGAACATATTTCCGCTCTTTCTACCGAGGATTTACGCCGATTTTTTTACGATGTTTGTCACCAGGGATTGTGCCCCATTGCACAACTTCAAGTGTCGTCTGACATACACGAAACCTGGTTTCGTGATACAACTGTCTACAGTCTGATTATGATTTGTTACAATAGGCTAGGACAACGAGGACAAGCGTTGCACTGTTGGCGACGTTCAACGGCAGCTTTAAGGATCATTCTGGTGCGTCTTGATCTGCCAGCCACTTGCTAAGCTCCAACGCAGCGGTTTGCCGGGAAGCCCGTATCGACGATGCTGATTGATCTGCACATCCAGGTCTGTATGATGGTGTTCTGATTGAACCTTGTTCGATGTTGAGGTCAATTTGAGGTTGGGATACCTGTACTTACGTGCACGATTTGCACTGTGCAGGATTACTTGATTAATATTACATGTACTGGAATTTTTTCTTAATTCTCTGTAAACTACTCCCTTGCAGTTGTATTTCTCACTCCATGTACTTGACGACAAATGGCAGCGTGCGAAGGTCTGAATTGACGACAGACAACTTGGGGCAACAGACGAGAGGCGATTGGGCGATGATGAACAATCCCGGATCACTGCCACCTCATCATTTCTCCGGGGCAATGCAGTGACACTGACAGTGCAACTGCCAACGACGGTCGTTTTGTCGGGTCGCTGCCACCACTGTGCTGAAACTCACTGGCGAGGGATCCTAGGCTCAACAACTCAAACTTGCGACCTCAGAAATAAGGTGCATTCCATTCATATTTCCTGCAGGGTCGCGCAGGTTCAAAGTTGCCACGGTCCATTCAACCAACTTTCAACTTTCCAAATCTTTCACCTCCACCAACGGATAACATCTACATCTGACGGACGAGTCAAGCTTTCTATACGCCTACGATGACAGATCCTGCCAGTCAACGACTATCACGTTCGCCGTCTGCCATTATGATCAGACCCGTACAGTCACCCATGGGCCCGAGAACCCGCTTTCAACGTACCCCAGAGTCCGAGTCCGCACGGGACTCGATGATGAGCATCGGAGATCCTTCCCCTGCGTATCCGCTGTCCGCGGAGCGGTCAGAATCTGCATTGGCGCCGATATTCGAACGGGCATCCACATCGGCGCCGATTGCAATATCGACGAGGACACTCAGCCCTACCCATCCTTCGCAGGTTTTCAGCCCAAGAACCCCCGCGCCCACAACTCCGACATTCAAAGTTCTTCCAAAACCCGCTGTTTTAGTATCTGCGCCGACACTAACGTTCGAGTCGGTTCCGGTGCAATGGAAGGCGCTTCCGCACGAAGCAGCACTCTGTGAGTTGGCGCCACGATCGCGTTATGTTATACCTCTATAACTTCCGACAGGGACTTTCGACAGCGCCGAGCTCCAAGCAATGGTATCTCGAGCCATCCGACGCTCCGCGCCCGAAACCTACATACGCCTACTCTCACTCGAAAACCTTGACAAAGTCCTACCAGCCGAAGTCGAGCGCCTAACGGCACTCAAGGCAACAAAACAAGCCCAATACCGCTTCCTCGTACAGCGACGGACGATGACGCTACAAGCCTTGAATTCGAGCTTCATATCGCCGGACAAGGAGGCGGAGGACGGGATACCAATGGCGAGCAAACTGGCGTTGCAGATCTCGCAGACAGTGGCGGAGTGTGACAAGCTCATGGCAGAGCTCCTGATGATCACCGACCAGCTGGCGCAAATATCTGACATGACGGAGCGGCATTGGGCGAGTGCGCTTGCTGTAGCACTTCGGAAGGTACGTTGGTTTTCAAAGATGCTAAAATATGATGCTAATTTGCGTTCTGTAGCTCAACAAAAGCTACGCAAAACGAACACAGCATCTCGTTGCCGCGCGAAGCAAGATATCTCAGCTCGAAGCAGAGTTGGAGGATGCGTGGAAAGAGGCCGAGCGCGTGGCGAAGGAGATCGACGAGATTCAAAAATCAGCGCTGAATTCAGACGACGACGATGAAGATGAGGAGGAGCTGGAGGACGAGACTGCCATAATCGAGACTGCCGAGAAAATCGACGTCTCCCGCTCCCGTCACACATCGCACACCCCCACCGAGCTGGTCATCCCATCCCGCAGGAATACAGGACACATGGAGGCTCTACCCGTTTTCTCCCCACTCTCACCTTTGCCGGGCATCTCGCCCCCCATCGCAGCAGCGCGAGAAATGGACTCGCCCATCACACCCGTGACGCCATCTTCGCAGGACCTCGATGAGACCGCCAGCATCCGCAGCGCGAAGAGCACCAAAAGCGCGCGGAGCAGGAAGAGCACCCAGAGCCAGCGTACAATCGAGGGCGGCACACGCCTCTCCCTTGTCTCTGCAGCGAAAACGCGATCCCGCCGTGCCTCGAAAAGTAGTCTGCACCTTCGCCTTCCCAAGGCGAGGACGACTGTCCCGCCGCCCCTACCTGATCTGCCGTTGGAGTTCACGTCGCCGATACGACCACCGACGATGGACGCGGCACGAGCGTCATCCCAGATGCTTAGGGATACGGAGAGCCAGTTGTCGACTATTCGTTCGAGAAGGACGAGTTTGAACGGTGTCCAGCCGCCCCGGCCGAGCACATCATACGCGCCCTCGGTCACTATGGACGACATCTACGTGCGTTTGCAGTCCCGCTTTTCTGATGACATCCAGGTGGTTCCACGGACGCCTCCCGCTCGACCGCCCAGTAAGCTACATCTACCCCCTCTTTCTACACGTTGCTCAGTTTTTTTTGGATCCAGTAGTCGAACAACCATCCAAGTCTATCCCAAATGTATGGCTTATGGCCGACGCAGCACCCAAGTCCGCTGCAGAGCGGGTCGCATCCCTGTCCAGCAAGCGAACGGGCGTGTCATCGTCCAACCAAACTTACAGGAAATTGAAAATCCTCACGAAGCGCTATTCGATGCCGTTTACTCTGTTTAAGAGGGCCTCGGCGGACGCGCAGAGTATCTCACCGGCGAAATCAGTGCCAGCGGGTTCATCTGCTAGTTGACCGATACATCGGCTATCCACACACACATCTTTCTCCTTTCTCCTGCTTCAGTCGTCAAGCGTATGTCTTCTTGCTATCGCCCTCCATATCTTCGCTGCTATCTAACATATATATTACACGCCCGAAGTGTCATTTTTCCCAGTGTACAGTACATTGTATCCTTATCCGCATTTTTATTAATTACCTGGTACATCTAATACCTGTGTATGGGTGTATGTACACTCCAGATATTCTCGTGTTCCTCATATAGATTACCCATTGGGCGAACAAACTGTGTCTGGGTGATGTTGTTTTACAATACTGAATAGTCATGCTTCATATATGAAAATGTTGTACAGTAACAGAGAGCTAGCCTCCAGCCTGTCAGATTCAACTCCGAGCGCTCTAGGCTTCCTTGCATAATTTCCCAGCCGGCACCAGAGCTCATTATACGAAGGGCCATAACGGAGGGGAGGAGGGCCATACAAGTAATTCGGTGCCCTCGAAGTATTCTTGTGTCACTTCGATTCACCGGCGAGTGCCAGTGCACCGGGGTTGTCAATGAGCGTGAATGCAGCACCCTCCGGGCCCTCTTTCGTTGCACGTACGGCCGCAGGTAATTCAGACGAGCCAAGGAGGCCCGCTTTGACGATGCTCTTTGCCAGCGTCGAAGTCTTCAACCATCTGTCAGGAAGGTGTGGCAAAGCCTGAAGTCGCAAATACGCACCTGTATTTGGATGCGATTGGAGAAGAGTGACAGGAACCCCGCAATTGGCCTGTTTTTCGCAAATCAGTGGGTTAAGTGCAAAGAGGGACTTGGCTAGTTGACTGACGGCAGCGCCGAAGCTGCAAGGTTGCTCTCCGGGCGGCCAGCCCCAGCGAGGAAGCCTGGGCGGAAGATTATTGTGTCACTGTATCCTAGAGCAGCGAGCCCGTTTTCCGTGAGGCCTTTGCTCCTACACAAATGATTGACGCGTCAGGCTCTGTTTTGCCAAAGGTCAACGGCTGGAACGTACCTCGTATAAAGGAAACGTGACTTCGCGTCGGCACCCCCAGACTATTTGGCTGTTCATGAGGCGCATAACAGAGATGAAGGGATTCACGTACAGAGACGTAAATGAGTCTTTGATCCAAAGCATCAACTTTAGCCTCGCGGGCTGCGTTCAGGACATATCTTCAAATCGTAGACTTCAATGACCTGAGCAATCAAGTGGCAAACTCCCCACTCACTCTCGATCAATCTTTTCAAAAGCCTCGGCACTGCCAGCTGCATTTCTCGTCGTTCCAAGTCTGCCACCAAAAGGTCAGTTCCTTGCGTAACAGCCAACGCAGTCAAGTGAAACAGTAACTCACGCGATAAACACGACGTCCCACTTTCCGTCCTTTAGCCCCGAATCCCCGAGCTTCTCAAAGTCAATGGTCTTCTGCACCAACTTATCCTTGCCCGTCGTGATAGCGCCTGCGTCCGTGACGCGTCGGCCATACTCCGCCACCTTGGTGAATTCGGGGGAGTGGAGGAGCTCGGCGAGGACTTTCTTACCAACAGCGCCTGTTGCGCCCAGGAGAAGAGCGGTTTTGCCAGACATTGAGTGTGTAGTAGATGTGGATCGCGTAAAGGTTGTCTAGGTTTTATAGGAATGGCGGAAGGTGGCGTCACCCGAGCCGAACGCCGACGCGGCTTTGCCAAGCCCATCGGCCAGCATTCGTCATTGTGATGTACCTGGCCGCACCGCTGGGCTCTTCGGTAAGTAGATCTAGAATGCCCAGTAAAAGTTTAAACCGGCCGGATGAACGGGCTGACAGCGGAGAGCACACAAATCTCAGGGTGTCGAAAAGCT
Source organism: Asterophora lycoperdoides (assembly GCA_018850815.1). Lineage (NCBI taxonomy): Eukaryota > Fungi > Basidiomycota > Agaricomycetes > Agaricales > Lyophyllaceae > Asterophora > Asterophora lycoperdoides. Next base: position 60,667 of record JABCKJ010000074.1, read on the forward strand.
TTAACGAACTGCAGTGGGAAGTACTTGAGACAAGATACATGACATGGAACAACAACAGGCCCTTTTACATGATGTACATGTACACCATTGCAGCAATAGATAAGTTATGTCACCCCTCAGTCCTCCTCGTCATCGTCGCCAATGACGTGTAAACCTCGGGTCGCCTGGGCGGACTCATCGCGTTCGGGATTCGGGACGCGTGCGTACCACTTGGCGCGGATGCCGTTGGAGGACATCTCGATGTTCGCGTCATCCACAGGCAAGGTGGTTGGGGCGTGTCGGCCGGTGGTCGAGTAGAGGTGCAGGAGGAAGACGATAAATGCGTACATGAAGAATGCGATACTTTTGTGTGAATCGGCAAGTTAGTATGGGTTGGGAAGGAGGGAGAAATGGGCGCATACCTAAACATGATAAGGATGTAAGTTACGTGGTCCATTTCGTTGTCATGGACGTATTTGAGCTCCTCGTCTGTGGCTGATATAAAGAGAAGTCCAGCAGCAACCAGCAGCTGTACAGAGATCGTCAGCGCTGTGACAGCGCTGAAACTATGAAACCGCAAATGCTTACGAAGGGCGGTAGATGGCGAAACGCTCGCGATGCCGCGGCCTTTCCTGATTCCGACGACGATGCGTCCGCTGATGATGAAAACCTGGGGCTTCGCACGGCGATTGTGTGGTCGCTCGTGGTGTCGTCGTCCGCACCTTCAGGACTGAATTTTGGCACGAAGAAGCATATCTCGACAATGCGGGTGAATCCGGCCAGCATCAGAGTATGCCCGAAGGTGGAATGCACCTGAAGAAGGCTCTTCAGTATGGTGAGTATAGCGCAAAAAGACAGCGCCTGACCATAGTGGAAATCATGAGCGCTTGGGCGTGATTAGACATCGCCCATCCTGTGAGTATTATTCTGTCCCGCAGTGAATCACTTTCGGCGCAGCTTTCGGAGATAAAGATCACTTACATGACGCCAGGGACGACATTTCTCTGGTTGTTGCGTGCAAGGAAAATTCCGAGAAGCCCACCTGCCCACCCTGTCAAAGGCAAGGAACATTAATAGCGCACTACAGCGTGAGTGAATGTGAAGACCGTACAGAGAACGCCTAGAATTCTGGAATCAAGCATCATTAAAGATCAGCAGACGCTTGAAGTTGACGGGTGAGAAGCGACCCACGTGTGCTGCATGTCTTTAACAGACCAGGTTGACCCGCGATGCTCGGTGAAAGTGTTGACTGCAGATGCATGGATCAGCTGTCGCGGATTGCGCGATGGAAGCGTTCGACTGACCGATGCCCTATCGTAGATGGTGCACTACTGAGAATGGGTGTTGAATGGAAAAGTAGGGAGGACATACCCAGAGCATGATGACCCTCGTGAGATGAGTATGATTACTTGAGAATGGGAACAAGGGATAGAGCAGTGGAATGCTCACCATGAGTCCCACCATTCAGGACTACGACCACTACGTCGCACCCAGGCCTCTCCTACCAAGAGTATGATGGCCATTATCGTAGCATACGCGATGAACCCGCTCCCCATGATATAATGTGCCAGGCATTGCCCTTCAAAAGCGCAAAATCAGGAAGAAAAGGTACGGAATTGAGGAGGCAAACGCACCAAGAGCGCCCCCGCGACAATAACCGCCATATGTCAAAGCGCCGAATAGCATCTGTGTCCAGCCAATGACGGGATACGCTTTCCCGACTACTCCGTGTGCGCGAACTGCCCATGGTCTAATAGTTTGTTCGTGGATGTGCAGCTTGAGGTAAATTCCCAGAGCGAGCTGTGCCGCGATCGGGACGAATATTATGTTGGCAAAGGTCCCATGTACACCAGGAGGGAACATCCGCCCCTTATGCTTGTGGCCAAGAAAGTATCCCGCTATTGTGAGTGCAAATCCAGCGCTCTGCATGCATGATGAGCAGGCGTAGATTTTTGTGACTTAAAAATTTGGGTGCACACCTGGAGAGGAACATGCCATCGACTCCTGGTGATCCCAAGAACCATTCCAATGGGAAACAGGATGCCCCAGACGAGTGTTTGGACCACTATATGTATCCAAAGGATAGAATCGACGGGCGCATTCGCTTGTTCTTCCGTTAACTCGTCATGATGTGGGTGGGCGAGGACAACTGGTAGTAGTGAGACCAATAGCAAGGATAGTAGACTCAGTTCCCGGTGCATCGACGGCATTGCACTTGATTCCTCCTTTGATTACGGTATAAAGGAGGTTGGCGCTGGTTGGCGACAGCGTGGATGGCAACAGGACGAAGGTTCACATCTATTTCTGACACACGCCACTCATGTCATTTGCCGCCGACGAAGTGTGTGATCCGGATGACGTGCGTGTCCTCCCGTGACCGATTCAGATCCGGGAGCATCCAAAGCTAACTCTGCCAAACATCGACCGTCAACACTGCAATTTGACTGCAATTTGAAGTCAAATCGACTCAACTTTCAGCGTGGTCGAATACTCAAGCTGGGGATACTTGCACTTCTAGTAAGATCCCAAATAATCTGTAAAACGGGCCTTTCCCGCAGGTTCTTCTCTGCTTTTGGCGACACAGGAAAGGGACAAGCCGCTATGGCTATGAACTGGTCGACCTCCGTCCTCACGACTGTTTCCTCTGACACAGAGCCGACGATCATTGTCACTTTTGACTCGGCAAAGTATATTTTCAATGCGGGCGAAAACACGAATCGGGCATTCCTCCAGAGCCGGGGAAACTGGAAAAGGACACGGGGGCTGTTCTTTACAGATGTTGGCACGAAGAGGTCAAGCGGGCTCCCTGGTACGTGTTATCCATTCTCAAGTCCAACGAAACGCGTCTCATGGCGCCCCTGATCTCACTCATAGGCTTGTTGATGTCTTTTGCGGACGCGACGATACCTCGCCTCGATATCGTCGGTCCACTTGGGTTGTCGCACTTCATGTCTGCGATGAGGTTGTATACCTATAGGTTCGCCAAATCTTCATACCTTCCATGTGTATAATCCAACAAAAATATCACACATAGGGATACTCTCCACATTAACCCCATCGAATCTTCCTGGTCTCCCAGTTGGTCGTCTTCGCCTGATCCTCTGTTCCAGGACGCGAACATTACTGTCTACGGTCTACCTATCCTGCCCTCTTCTGAGCCACGCGACAACGTGTCATCTCTCCCCGACATCTCCCCTGCAGACGCTTCTGAAGTTGGCCAAAAGCGCAAACGCGATCCCTCGCCGGATCTTCCTGACAAACGACCAGCCTTGATAGAATTGGACGCTTCTGCAAAGTCTTTGAGTGAATTGAGACAGTTTCCTGAGTTCTCCCCCGAAACTTTGGAGGGCGAGAAGGCACGCGAATGGAGGAAACTTATGATCAAGACCATGTTCCCTGGCACTAAGGTCAAGCCAGAGAGGGAACTTCGTGATCGCAACGCGCCGAAGGTCAAGCAGCGCAAGGAAAAACGTTCAAAGGGGAAGAAAGAGGCACTGTGTAAGTTGAGGTCGTGCATGGATTCTGCATCACCGAACCAGAGCTCAACCCTATTGTAGCAGAACCTGCCGCCACTGCCCATGACGGCGCCGCTGCTACTGCCACACCACGTGCATCTGTAGAAGCATCTCCAGCGCCGGCTGCGTCGGAGGTAGCCAACGTTGGTGATTTTCTACGCATCGATGAGGATTTTCTTTGATCTCGTTATCCTCATCAGGTTGATCCTTACAGACGGGCGCGTCTCCCGCCCGGATTTCACAAGCAGCTTCCTAAGTTTGCTCGGCCTGTTCCAGATGTACCGCTGGACACGCCAGCTGCGCCGACGCTGGCCTACATCGTCGTCGGTCCTCGCATCCGGGGCAAATTCGACGTAAAAGCTGCTGTCGCTCTGGGAGTGCCGTCAGGCCCATTGCGAGGGCAACTGACGAAAGGAAACTCGATCACTTTCAAGGTCAAGATTGATGGTGAGGAGGTGGAGAGGACCGTGCGACCAGAAGATTGTATTGGTGAAAGCGAGGCGCCTGGCGTAAGTCCAGTTCTCTGCTTCCCATGCCGTGACTCGCCACTTACTTTTTTCCGGCTCGTTAGGCGATCATTATTCTTGATATCCCAACCACGATGCATATCCCCGCTCTGATTTCCACATTTGCCAACTCCCTATTTTACGCTAAATTCCGCTCTCAACGCCCAGACGATTTGAAAGAGTATTCCGTCCGCTCGGTTTTCCACCTCTGCGGCAAGGGTGTGTTAGAAGACGAGAGATATATTGCTTTTATGAACGGTTTTGCACTCATTACCCATGTAAGAAACCCAGTCAATTCTTATTTAGATCTATACCTCAAGTTTTCTTCACAGCATATAATTGCTTCTCGGGAACATTCCCCCGACCCCGTGACGTTCACCAGCGCAGCATTTAACCAACTCCGTGTGAACCAGCTTGATCCTGAAATCTTCCCGCTCCCGAAGTTCTCTCTCTCCACCAAGAAAAGTATCGAATGTCAGTTCTTCCTTCCCTTCCAGTCACACACATATATTTATTCTCCTCTAGCCATCCCTAATCTACCAGCAACTGCGCGTCTCCTCACCGCCAGCCAAGAACTCAATATGCGCTCCCCAGCGCCACCCATCTCCAAAGAGACACGCGACTCGTTCCACGCAGCCGTTTCCTCCGACAAACCCCCACCTCTCCCGGCGAAGACGGCCGAAAACTTCGACATCGCCAAAAAGAACGTCGAAGACCACATTGCAAGCGGCGCCCTGCACACACCACCCGGCGCTGACGTCAAGATCATCCCGCTGGGCACCGGCAGCGCCGTCCCGTCGAAGTACCGCAACGGTTCGTCGCGCGCTTTCTGGCCACCCGCACGCTAACGTTTAACATCGGACGTCGGCTGCCAGTGTCCTCTACCCTTATACAGATACCCAAGTGGGGGGGCATCCTCCTAGATGCGGGCGAAGGCACCTGGGGGCAGCTGGTCCGCCAATTTGGGCTGGACGAGGCCGCCCCCGGCAACGTGTGGGACGTGCTCCGGGACCTCAAGTGTATATACATAAGCCACATCCACGGGGACCACCACATGGGGCTTGCGCAGATTCTGGCGAAACGGCGGCGGGTATGTGTTCATGTGTTCATCGAGCGCGCTCTACAGGATCCACGCTGACAATATATATATTGGTTCTGAATTTTACAGCTCCACCCCCCGCCGGCCGCGCCGCTCTACCTGGTCACCATCCGCTCCGTGCATCTATACATCCGCGAGCTCTCGGACCTGCAGGACCTCGGGCTGGACGATGCCTCCGGGAACGGGGTCGTGCCGATCATGAGCGAGGCGCTGCACTGGAAGAACACGGGCGCGTACCAGACACATGGGATGTGGCAGGTCGGGGGTACTGAGCCGTGGACGGACTACGAGACGTACGTGATGTGACGCCGTCTCTGCAGGTGGTTGTGGTACCCGGCTGATTGCCTGCGCTAGCTCGCAGAAGAACGCGGCCGATATGCGGAGGGATCTGGGCCTCGAGAGCTTCGGGAGCGTGGACGTTCTGCACCGCACGCGGTGCTACGGTGCGGTCATCAAGCACACCGACGGCTGGAGTATCGTGTATGTCCCGCAACATCTCAGTATCCACCCAGCCTCTCATGCACTCTACTTTATCTACCATTCAGTTTCTCGGGCGACACGCAGCCTACGAACGCCTTGGTGTGGGCTGGCAAGAACGCCACACTACTGATCCACGAAGCCACCATGGCGGACGACCAGGCCGAAATGGCGGCCCAAAAAGCCCACAGCACCTTCGGGCAGGCTATCGCCATCGGCAAGCGGTACGCCCACGTCCACGTCTCCCCTCCCAGCCCCTTTTTCTTACTGCACACCATATATGGTCGTAACGTACTTTCAGGATGAACGCGGAGCACGTTCTGCTGACGCACTTCTCCGCACGCTACCCGAAGATGCCGCCGGCGGGCATCGCGAGGCCAGGCCAGGAACCGTCTGTGACGGGAGAGGGAGACCGCGCAAAGGCGCCTGTCGTTGCGCTTGCGTTTGACCACGCGAATCTGACGATTGGGAATATGTGGAAGGTGAATTACTATCTTCCTGCGCTGGAGCAGAGCTTCCGGGATACGGTGGCGGAGGAAGGGGATGAAGAGGACGAGGAAGGGGAGGGGGGAGTTGCGACGATGGAGGTTGCGGTTGATTAACTTGGGCTGCAGCGTTCGATGGTGGCTTGAAGAGGTTGGGTGTGTGCTTGATTTCACTATATATAATACGAATGTAAGGTGTATTGCAAGATTCGCAAAGACAGTATGAGGTCAATTTCCGGAGTTGTCTTTATATACAAAAAGATAAACCAAGAAAATATGGGGGCCTAACTGGGAATTGAACCCAGGACCTCCTCGAAACGGTTGTACACCCTAACAAGGAATCATACTACTAGACCATCAGGCCACAAAATAACTTTTTTCATCTGTCTACAAGTTGTGTCAGTGGAAGTGTCTTGCCGAGGTCTGGAAATGTGTGCACCAGGGATGTGGACATCCACGGGCAAAAAAGGTAGGGGAAAAATATTAAAGCAAGCAACACTATGGGCCTGGCTGGTAATTGAACCCAAAACCTCCTCAAAATGCAAAATGGTGTAAGACCCTAACAAGAAATCATACTACTAAACTGTCAGGCCACACAACATTCTTTTTCATGTGCTCAAAGGTTGTGTCGGTAGAAATTGTCTCACAGGGTCTGAAAAGACAAAAATTGGGGCTTGCTACTCATTGGGTTGAAGGATACTGATACTGATACTACGGAGTTTGAAATACATTCCCACATTCAGAAATTGCCAACAACCTTGTCATTTTTACTTATCTCGAGCTCCTCTTACTCCTCCTCTGTGGCTACTTGCCTTTGTTCTTTCTACAGTTGTTAAGATTCTGTTCAACACCATTCTGTGAGTCATTAATTGCTGTTGAAGATGCTCATGCTGGCTTGCATCAAGTGTTCTTGTGGTTTATGGCAGCCTATACATGATTTTGGTTTTTCAACTGCTCTTGATATGCTGGTATGACTGCTCAGGATGATATGAGTCTTGATTGCACTCAGGAATGGTTCACTGATTAATATCTTTGGCCCGTAGCTTTCATTTTAGTAGGCTGGCACCAGCTTGGATGGGCACAAACCACTTGATACATGAAATCACCACAGATGGTGTTGAAAGGAGCGCAACCCACACGCAGTGGAATGGCATCACCACTTACCGTTGTGAGGTGGTTTGTATCTAGCTAGGGCTGAGCGAGTAACTAATAGGAATGTAATTCCACACAGACTATGTACTATACACCAGTGGTATTTATACTACAGGATTGCGCACAGACCAAGTCATGCTATTTGTACTTGTGTATGTGTGCATGTGATGAGCACGTGAGTCAGGTCACATGGAAAGAGCGTTTGAATTTTCAACAGATGGTGGGTGCTTAGAATGGGGGTGGATGACACAGGCAGAAATTATGATGCTCTTGTTGCATTTGCACTTTTGAGCCTATGCTTTGCAGTTGTTTGAGTTGATATTGTCACGTCGCTGATGCCTTTCCACATGCAGATGTTGAACAAGGGTTGTGGAAAGAGAAGACACAAGAAGGCTGATTAGCCCCACAGAAGATGCGCAAAGGGCACCGGACACGGACACAAGATGACCAGAACATGGTGTATTGGTAAAAGTAAAGAGCACAACAAACAGATATGCAAAAGTAAACACCAGTGTATGTATGTGTTAGGATCAAAGGGCGGGTCATGTGCAGCCACCAAAAGATGCCTTCAACATGATAAGCAACCCATGCCAACTTGAACCATAACATCATACATCATAAGTATACCATCAGATTCCTATAAGATAGACCTCAGTGAAAAGTGACCAACATCAGGGTCTGTGACAAGCTGTGACTAGGGGTTGATTTAGGGAGGTTAACACTGACAAAGTTTCTCATGCTTGATTAGAATGCAGTGGGCATGGTTCAGCTCATCCAGCGTAATTGAACCACTAAGTAATAGGAAAGGCCTAACAGGTAATAAGATATGATAAGTACAGATGTAAGTAGAAGATGCATTAGAATTAAATAGGATCAAGTGCTGGTAGAATCAAAGCTTGCCATAATACCTTCCGGGAGAACACAATGGCCTCGATACTTCTTTACTGCCCATGCAGCTTGTTGCCCATCAAGGCCCCAAATATATGCGTCTATAAACTGGCGAAAGTGAGTGGCAAATCGGTGCATCACAACAAGAGGCACTGAATCAAGTGCCTCTTTCACATTCTGTTCGAGATCAGCTTCCTTCAAAGATGCGGGAAACTGGCAGTAAATGCGCTTTGCATAATCCCAGCACTGCTCTATAAAATTGAGCTCGCAGTGAAACTTTGGAAGAAAGATGGCACAAAAGCCACGGGCTTCACAGTGAGTCTCGAGAAGGGTTTTGACAGTAACAAAGTCAGGTTGGTTGAACAGAATGCAACGGCAGCAACATGCTGCCATTGTATCCTTGCATTTGAAGCCTTTGCACTCAGCGTTAAGCTTCTGACCATGTGAGAGAAGGCCTTGCTCCATCAAGATTTGGGCCATGCCTTTGAACGAGCCGATGTGCTCTCCAGAGGTAAAATATAACAATTGTGGTGCATTATTAAACTACACATTACCCATTGGAACTCTCTTCTTGATAAGCCTCCCATGGCTGTTGCAATGCAGTGAACCATCTGAATTTAACTTGTTCACGTCGACGCCAAAGTCTTTTGAGATTCCTTTAGGCATTTTCCAGGCTGAGAGAGCATCATCGGCGCGCTTCAGATGAGTCGGAGAATTATCGAAGATGAAGACATGATCGGAGTGGAGAAAGTGCTTGGTTGTGAGGTCCATGGCGCAGGTGGCATGGGCCAGAATATCGTCATTGGTAAAGTAACCCTCGCGATTGTTGCCTGCTTTGAAATATACCCTGGTATTCTCGGTTCCATCAGGGGATTCCATTCAGCCATAATCCACTGAGATGAATCAGCGACGCACCTTCTCCTTTGGCACGTGAAACTGCTTTCTCAGACTTGTGAACCCATCAGATTATTCGGCAATCATTTGCGTAGAACATGCATTCATCGTGAAACCAAACCACGATGTGCCAATAGACTGGTCCCTGCCTATCATCCCCGCTTTCTGCCACAACTTTGCCTTCCATTCCCTTCCAATTGCGCATGCAAACCTCAATCTCAGACCACATGGGAAGAAAGACTGTCTGTCAGTAATAGACAACATCCGAGCACTCGTGGCCATCAACAAATTGCCCAGATGGCCGCTTCATCCACCTGTATCCCATTCTTCCCATCCACCGCTGCGCCGTTGTCAGGCTAATCCCTTTCTTCATCCCAAGACAATGCTTGACCTCAGGTGTGTCCACGTAGTCCACTATATCCTGCGCTCTAACGTATTTGCCTTCACTGGGTGCAAGCCACAATATTATCAGTCAAAATATTGTAAAATTATTGTAAAAGTATATCCATTATTATCAGCATATTCTCAGTGATAGTATTCTAGAAAATGTTTGAATATCTTTACTATATTATGGATAATGGTTTGCTACAATAGTATAATATAATCCTGAAGGACATGATAAACAATAGTCTAATCATATGCAATATTTGATTTGAATAAATTCACACTGCTCATCTATTCAATTTGTAACA
>JABCKJ010000075.1:0-69994 GCA_018850815.1 Asterophora lycoperdoides
GCTCGTGACCGTCATTTCCGAGAAGAGCCTCCCCAGAGCGGCGCCGTCCAGCCCGAGCCCGAGCCCCAGCCTCGCACGCGCGAGCACACTCGGCGCCACCGCGAACCAGCGACTCAAGGGCCTCCTGTCCGGGAAATCCGCCACCTTCGACAAGGCGCTCCCCACGCCCACGCCCGTGCCCGTGCCCGCGCGCACGTCCTCCCTGGCAGCGTCAGTAAGCTCGCCCTTGTTATCGCCAAAGACGCTCCCCCGGCCTACGTCCCCTGGGGCGGACAACGGCGCGGCGTACCCGTACCCTGTCCGCAGGGCATCGGCTGGGTTCAAGCAAGTGGACATCGCGCTGCCCAGATCGGAGTCTCCAGAGCCGGCATCGGTGCCGTATTCCTTTGCCGCGTCTTCTTCCTCTGTATCTGTTGTGGCTATTCCTGGCCAGAACCCGGACCAGGACCAGGACCAGGTGGATGCCCCAGCGAAGAGGACGAGTTTGGGTACACGGGGAGAGGACCAGCGGTGGCTGCGAGCGGCTGCGCCGCCACTGCCTGTGCCGCCGCCGCGTGACCATGGCAGTCTCTCCCCTTCGCCTTTGCCCCCTGCTCCCGAGTTGCCGTCTGCAGATGCAAATGGGACGGGGGAACCACAGGCACTACCGGAACTTGCAATTGAAACTGAAACGAAGGGAAGCCGAAACGTGGATCCGGGGAAGGGAGGGGAGGAGCATGGGCCGGTGTCAGATGTACTTGAGTTTGAGCCGGACTCGGGCGCACCGGCACCCCCGCAGTCGTCGGGCGCTTCGGACTCGCCACCCTGACCTTTATCGCGCGCTGAACCTGAGCAGTGAGAGAAGGACGGTCGGGCATGGCGAATCGTGAATTGTGAATCATGAATCGCGACTCGTGTGGCTGCCTACTACGTGGATACTACGGGCTTACGGCGACACAGCGACGTTCAGGTTACACCCTTGCAGGTCTGAGGTCGTGGGCGACATCACTTACCCCTACCCACCGGGGCAGGTGCCCGAGCCCGAGCAGTCTGCGCGATTCTACGTGGATCATGCCCCCATGCAATACTGAATGCTCAGAGTCACATGCAATCATTCACCGTGTCACCTACTATGTGGCATGACGAACGGCGGCGAATTGCAAATTGGCTTGGTTGTCGTGTGCCCTCCTCCCCCTCCCCCAAATCCCATTGTCCCACCCCATCATCTATGGATCCTGTCCCTGAATGTCTCCGTCATCATCCTGTCATCCTGTACATACTGTACCCTCGCACAGTCAGTCCGTGTCCGTGTCCGTGTCCGTGTCAACGTCCGTGTTACCGAGGGCCCCCCAAGCCCCAAGCCACACACAAGCCACAAGCCACATAATCACCATCATAATCATTCCGTTCGCCCGGTATATTATTGTCATCCTCCCAGAACAAGACCGCAGCTTTCGTGATGCATCAACGCGTTACGGGATGCCAATGACAATGCCAATGCCGTGTATCAGATAAGCTTGTATGGTAAATTATACCGGCGGGAATGGGTGTGGGGTGCCCCCCCACCCAGGGTCACCGGTGGCACGGCCTATGGCAACATAATTCCTGTGTTGTTTCGAGCAGTGTCTGCATTTCTGGGGTGCGTTTGGTTACAACGTGCTTCTGGTGGGTGCTTCTTTGATGTTTGATACCGTTTCGACTTTTCTTTTTCTTTTTCTATTGATTTCGTGTTTCTTAAGCTTATTATTCAGATTCTGCTTTGTTCAATTCATTCTGCCTGTGGACTTGGCTTTCCTTCAAGTTTTCTTATGCTCTCTCTTGAATTCCTCTGATTCTTACCTACCTTGTCTTCTTCCACTGACCTGCGCACGTTCTCTTGGTATAATCCACCATATAATGCTCATATGGCTCCACATCCTGAGTAATGAATCGTCACAACTGATACGACATCTATGCGATGAAGTTTTCGGTGAATGACGCGATATAATCTTGAATTCGACCCTTCAAATTGCGATTTCACTCGCACTCCTGCCAGTCCTGCTAAGTAAATACTATAGTCGTCGCGGCATCGCGGAGTCTAGGGCAGCCTGGGGTAAAAATTGAAATATGTTTTTAAATTTTTTGCTACTTAACTCGTCGAAACCCCCATGATTGCGTAAGACCGGTGACTGTACATTCCCTCTACGAATTCAAGTTCCACCCGAGACTTCAACTTGTATCCGTGGAGGGATTGGTTACTACCAGCCGGTGCGATGACTCGCACGCATTACTCGTACATGACTCGTAACTCCGGAGGTGGAGTACTACGTATACGTTATACATGGGTTGGGGAGTGGGAACACGACAAGTCAACGGCGGCAACCGTAAAGCATCTATTTATTATGCTGCTTTAGCTACTTGTGTATGTGAAGCAACTTGGAAGCGCTCGGGCGCGATGTAGTTCATTTTGTGTGAGAGGAATCCACGATCGAGCGTTACGAGGTTACAACAGGAATGTATTGGCACTAAATATTGCGATCACGCCGCTCAAGAGACGCGTCGCGACGGCTCTTCACGTGCAGAACAATTGGAGGTGAATATTAAATTTATTATATGGGTCCAGGTTGACAATGATCACCGTCCTTCGCGCAATCAAAGATTGCACAAGAGCAAGAACAAGCACTGCGGCAGTGAAGTGCGATGTGCGACTTGGAGTGCGATGCCGTGTCTGTTCACCCTGACGGGGCGGGGTCAGTTGGAGGGAGTTTTTGTGAAGTTGTGCGTGTCCCTTTGGGTCATGGATGTGATTGCTCGCCGATCGCACATTGTTTTTCCCTGGGCGCCCTGCCTGGGAATCAAGTCAGGGAATTGACTCGAGCCCGATCAGGGATCGGAGGTAACGTTAGGCGCTACGGTAGACGACGCGATTGCGTTCAGAACTGGAGAAGCGAGGAAAATACGAGCAGTCATGCATGCATGCATGACGCAAATTTTTGGCCTGGGCCTGAAAATGAGCTGGGATGACCTCGACTCTGAGTAGAGATGGACTGGCAATCTAGAAACGCAAGAGCATATAGAGCTTCGATCCTTTTGTTGTGTTTGAAGTGTCCATTCCTGGATGTAAGTCATACAAGGAGGGATCTACGCGCGTACCTGCTCAGCCATTGTTCTCTGGCAGCAGTGACTGATGCGGACTCAAAGGCGGGTTTGGCTATTTGTAGAATGTGCTAGAATTTGGAACCTAATTGGAGAGCCGAGAGAAAGAGCAAGAAGCGTGAAGAGGTGAATAGGCACGCTGCGCCCAATCACATTGCGTGAGCCGCGTGTAATGGCTAATTCGAAGCGGGCCGGGGGAGGACCGATGGCAAGTCTCCCGCCGGACGATGGTCATGGTGGACTGGTGTCTTCGATTATAATAATGTTTCGCGTCGGAGGAGTGGACCCGACGTTAACGTCAAGAGTTGCGAGACAGCCAGTTTGGGATCTGGCGTGATTGCACGCCACACGTTTGAGCAAAGGCAACGTGTGATGGCGCACGGTTTGGGTCATATCGCGGCGATGGGATCGAGATTCAGCCCGTTTGCCCAGCCACGTCACGTGTGTCGTATTATTAGCCGGATGGAGTCACTTGTCGCTCAAAAACGATTTTCTGTCGCGACCACGGCTCCTTATATAAGGCCAAGCTTGCCGGCCAGTCCTGTCCCCATCCCTGCCCACTATGTTTGAAGAAATCTGCCTTGTCTGCGGAAAGCAACTTGTCGACGATGCGTGCGTTGCCCACTAATCACTTGTCTTGTACTGTACTGACTCCGCCCGCAGCCTAGCTTACTGCAGTGAAAACTGCCAGTCGCTCGACATCTCCTCCCCGTCCGTCTCATCCGCTTCAAGCGCCGTCTCTTCCCCCAATCTGGGCTACGCAACGGGCGGAGACGTTCCCGCCCTCATCCCCTCTGCTCTCGGCTCGGCCCTCACCAAATATACGCGCCCCCGCCACCACTATTCCGTCTCCTCTTCATCTGCCTCCTCTACCTCCTGGTCAGCAGTAACAGACGACGAAGACGATGTCTACCTCGGCATCAGCAGCTACCGCAGCAACCACTTTGCCGATAGCTCAGACTCCTTTTACGAAGGGAGCTCAAAGTCCGCCAACTTTCTTGATTCCATCAACCCCTCGGCTCTCTCCTACGCACGCCGCCCCTCGGGTACAAACAACCGCGCCACCGTGTCCAACCCCTACAACCGTGCCAGCTCGTACAACGTGCATGACATCCCAAGAAGCGCCCCTCTCCATTCCCATCTGTCTTCCACCGACGATGATTCTGATCTCGGATTCTCATCCCGCGACGACGCCGAATCCGAGTCCCCCAAGCCGGTGTCATCACCACCCAAGAAACGCAACCGCGCAAGTCTCCCGGCTTGCTTCTCCTTGCTGCAAATGTCCTTAGCCGAGGGCAAGCACATCTCCCCTGTATCCTCTTCTAGCAACACCATCACACGACCTTCCCCTCCCACACCAAAACTCCCCGCCGCCGGCCTCACCCACACCTCTTCCATCGCCTCCATCCACACCCCGCGCGGCCGCCGACGCGCACCGGGTAACTCGAGGTCTAGCCGTGGAGACTCCAGCTCCCGATCACACTCCCGCTCTCGTTCACGGCGGGTAGCACTACCCCAGTTCAGCCCGAGACCTCACCGCCGCCAAGACCCCGCAGACTGGACATCCGCCGCCGGCCTCCACGCAGCAGGGCGCCGGGACAGCTCACCGCCGCCGGCGATGAGGCTCTCCATTGAGGCGCTGGAGGACCACAACCGCCTCTTGAGCGCAGCCGCGACGAGGGCGGAAGCGGCACCCGGGTTCCGCAAGGGTCGGGGCCGGACAAGGGGAGACGTGGATGTGGATGCCCCGGGGTTCGGACACGGACGAAGTGGGCTGCTGGATCGGGAACGTGCGCTTGGGCTTGGTAACCGGCCAAGTCAAGTTCAGTAGCTGCGCACATTACCGTATTCCGTCGTTTCGCTTCGTTGCGTTCCTGCTTTCGTCGTTCTCGCCTCGCTATTTCTCCACTCCACTCCATTCCTCACACCACCACATTGCTGTCTGTAAACCCAAACGAAAATCATACCACTCAATTCAGGAACATCATCAAAATCAACGCTTCCTCCCCCGCTCATCCACTTCATTGGACAACAACCAGCATCTTATCTTTGCCCCAGCATCCCAACTCCCAATCTACGCATCCACAATATATTTCATATCTATAGCTGCCTCCACATACTCACAAAACGCATTTATTCGTGCTGTATTTCAAATCATCATCAATGTCATATATATGCATGCATGCCATTCTAATGCGCCTCAACGATAGGACCGCCTGTGCGATTCAAATTCAATATCACGCAGTGCCGCTTACTTCCTGCGGGGCTACCGAATAAGTTCCCGACCAAGGCCTAGCTCCAAAGCCTTGGACTGCCTGTTCAGTTCTTCCCCTTTGTTTGGGTGTCGCCTGCATGCACAGGGGCCCGGGGCGTGCTACGCTTTAGCCGCCGTTTAGCGTGGCCCGGCAACTTTTGCGCATGCATTCTTCATGCTTTTTTTTCCCTTTCTCATGCGGAACTTGATCATGAAATCTTCCTACTTATCCATCTATCCATCAGTTGGTATTCGATTCGAACCTCTTGCTCAGTTCCCCGCTGACACGTTCCCCGTTTCTTTTTTTCTTTCATTTCTTTCTTTCATTGTGAACAGAGGGTTCGCATCCATCTATCTGCATATGCATCTTCTGACATTCACCGCTTCCGAAGCATCGCTTGCTGGTTATCATATATCATATCCTGCGCATCTCATCCTCATCCCGATTGTCTTCTTCGGGCATCCGTAGTACATCGTCACATCCACCATCCTAAAATATTAATCATTTATCACCGTACACAGTCGACCGTGCATTGTGCAACCCGTAACAACGGGTATTTCATGCATGCCCCCGCACCCCTATACTTAGAAGCTACATTTTCGCAATACATACTTGAATACATTTCCGGTACCCCGACGGTACACCGTACCCCGTAGGCCAAAAATCAAATCCTGGCAGCTTGCGCTTGCAGAGTTCCGGGTGTTTTGCGTGGCTTGCGCGAGGCTTGCGCACTGCGTCATCTATCACTGGGCGCCGCCCCGCGCGAGATGATGAGACCTCCTTTCTTTGGGCCATCGTCCTCCTGTCGGACCTTACCCCTGTTCCGCGCACGCAGCGCACGCACAACCGTTCACGTTTTCTTTGAATTCGTTAAGCTGCGCACCACCTGACAATGCAAGGGCCTGCACTGTGCAGTGCACGAGGCTCCTGAACGTTCGCCGCCACCCCCTAGGTATCTACGGTGGTGAAATCTCTTCCCCAAAACAAAAAAAATGGATGTATTCCTTACGAACCTTTCATTTCAAAAAAGCCTTTGCGATCGTCGAACCAAGCAAAAAAAAAGTGTGCTAGTGCTGATCACCGTGACTTCTGATCATGACTTTTGACTTTTGACTTGAGCCGCCGATCTTACTAGAAGAAATAAAAATAAAATTTATCCACCCAGCCTCCGAGTCATAACTAACTTCATGCAATGGCAGGAAGAAGAATGCTGGCAGTGCGCATGCATGGATATTCGAGCGCCGTGGAACACCGTGGAACGTGGGCGAGTGCATTTCGCCGTGGCGCGTAATCGTCTGACGTCCGCAGCTGCCAGGCCCTGGCACCGCCATCGAACGTGATGATATCGCGATTGCACGACTTAAAAACTTTAGCTTTAGCTTTCACGCTTTCCGCCCAATTTATAATAATCACTGGGCGCACTTGCAACAAATTCGCAAGTGATGAACCTCTTGACGTGCCGGTACGCGCAACCGCGCAAACTCTTAGCCCGGTGCTCGAACTTGAAGATTCGACATGGAGTCCAGACTCGTGGCTCCAGATGGCTTGGACAAGACAGACGTCGGACAGACAGCATTCGCGATCTGTGAAGGTTTGCGTTTTGCAAAGGCCGAAGGCCCGGGCCTTGGGCTTCAGATGGACAAAGTCCGTCGGTCGAGGGGACCTGGCCAGGCCAGGCCATGTCGATCAACTCGAGTCGAGCTTGGCACGTACGGAGAGATCGTGCCATTGAAAGATCGGACTCATGACTCGACTCGAGAGCTCGACGGAGGACATTCCTCGGCCGATCAGGCATCGTGTATCGCATGGGCAGAGTACTCGTCCAGTCGCGATCGCGAGCGGGGACTGGACGAGCGAGCGGGCCGACGGTTGGATGGGCTGCCGGCGGAGAGTGCTAGTGAGGCGAGGCAGGGTGCCCGCTTTGGAAGGGTTCATGAAGATCATTCGACTTGGATCCCCAGGCTCCCCTCGACGCTATCGGTATCATAACATTCAAGGTCCCAGCGGTGATTGGTCAACCAGGTGACTTGTATCAGCCCGCCAGGTCTGACACACAGATAGCCGCCCGCCAACTCGCCCCAGGGAGCCAAAATCGTCAAGGATATCTTCGCAAATTACTGGGAAATCAGTCGGGCAGCTGAACATGTTCCTGTCGTTGGATGCGTCGCTTGTGGGTTGAAAGGGCTATTCTTGCGATCAAAAGCGTGTTGCTCTTGAAGTGTGCTGGTATCTGGTATCGTGATTGGAATCAGCGGTGTATTATCAACTGGGGAGTAGATAGATCATTGCAACTGAGGTTGTGGTAGTCATATCTGTAGCAGGTTGCGAGGCGCGACGAGCAACACCTACGCGTGACACTGCACAATAAAGGCGAACACCGGCCCCGAAGTCGACACTCTTGCATTCTCCACTCACCCACTGCAGCCTGTATAGTATCTAGCCACCATTGATCCTTCTACTCCCCGTACACGGGATTCTCTCCCCCGACCTGCGCCGCACCAAGTACTAGCCGCCAGTGCCGTTGCTGGTTCCAGTGCGATCCAGAGAGAAACCGTGGCCACCGACGCCCAAAGCCTCGTACCAGCAACCCGCACCCGGTCTGAGCTCGAACAGGAGTCAAGCGGCAGTGGCAGCGGCAGCGGCAGTACAGGCACATCCGCCACCAACCAAGCGCACAGCGGTGCCGCACCTTTCCCTGCACGCCTTTCACTCGTGACTAACGAATTCCTTCGAATTCCTCCCCAGACACCGACCGCGCCCGCAAACGACAAAGGACCAGCACACACAACACCCCCTTTATCATCGATCACGTCCCCCACACCATGCGCTATACGGATACCGACTCAGATCAAGACTCCAATCACACAGCATCCCCTGACTTCACTGCCCGTGCCGGGCCCTCGACGACTGGCAATGGTCACCACACTGACCGCAACGGCTTCGCTGCACCGCCTACCAATGGCCACACAACCAACGGCGCGGGGCCCGTGGGTAACGGGTACAGGCATCCGGGGAAGCCTGTCGCGAAGCTCAAGTTGCCTGGGACAACACTCTACGAGGACTCGTATGTCGATCGTGAGGAGTTTGTGCGCCTGGTGATACAGAGCCTGCGGGACGTCGGCTACATGTGCGTCTCAGTGTGCTTTCTTTGTTGTGCCCAACTTATTGTGTCGCAGAGAGTCAGCAGCAACCCTGGAGGCGGAGTCGGGCTATGTCATGGAGGTGCCGGAGGTGTCTGATTTCAGGGAGTGGATATTGAAGGGCTCTTGGAAAAAGGCAGAGGCGGCATTGCTGCGCTTAATGGCCGGCGATGACGAGGGGCTATGGGTGTGTTTCCGACCACTGGGTTGTACGCATCGCGGCGTCAGGCTGATGGTTTCCACAGGACGCCAAGTTCCTCATCTCCCAGCAGAAATATTTGGAACTGCTGGAAGCGAAGAAGACGACGTCGGCGCTGCATGTACTTCGCCACGAACTCGCACCACTGAATGTGGATTCGGACCAGCTGCACACATTGTCTAGGTATGCTCGTCGGTCCCCCCGCCCCCTTTTCGTTCGCTAATTCCTGATGGACCACCAGTCTTATGATGTGCTCAGACTCGGACGATCTACGGCAACGAGCAGGGTGGGATGGCGCGTCCGGGACGTCGCGGCGACAACTTTTAAATGACTTACAACGTGCGCCCTCTACCTCCCTATCCCATTCCTGCCACTCATCCTTATCGTGACCAGGATACATCCCCTCCTCTATCATGATCCCCCAACGACGATTCTCGACATTACTAGACCAAGCACAAGCACACCAGCGCACGCAGTGTCTATACCACAACTCACCCTCAGATTCCACTGCATTTTCTCTCTACACTGACCACCACTGCCCCAAGTCCGCATTTCCGAGGATCACAACTACTATTCTGCAAGTCCATACGGACGAGGTGTGGAATATGGATTGGAGCCATGACGGATGCCGTTTGGCGACCGCGAGCAAGGACAGGACCGCGATCATATGGCGGTTGTCGGTACGCTACTTAATCACCCCCCTGGCGGCCTGTACTGTATGTATGTTGATCCGCGCTTTAGTATGACGCAGAGGGCTCGTCACAGGAGTGGGCCCCTCACCTAGTGTTGAAAGACCACCCCTACGCTGTCGGATGTTTAGCGTGGTCAAAGGACGATTCAATACTCCTAACCGGCGCCGAGAATTTCATCAAGGTCTGGAATGCTAAGGTACGTCATTGCGCCGTCATGTCCTCTTCAAGTACCACATGGTGAACGGGTATCCCAGACGGGCGTTTGCATCCGCTCACTCGAGCAGCACACGGAGACTGTCACCGCGCTCGCATGGCTCCCAGACGATTCCGGCTTCATATCCGCCGGACTCGACCGCAGTATCATGCACTGGGTACGTCTCAAGTCTCTCCATTCACCCGATTCTGTCGTTCAAAATCCAATACTTAGGACGCAGACGGGAACCTCCGCGATCAATGGGCCGCGACGGACATCCGGATAACGGACCTCGCGATAACACCAGACTTTACGCGCGTCGTGACGGTTGGGATACACCACCTCCCGGTTAACCTGGCCGAAACGGGGACGGGGACGGGGCGCGATGCGCAGTCGGGAGATGCTGCTGCAGCCGGGGCGGCTGCTGCCCGCGCGTCGGAGAATAGGCTGGTCGTGTATGATATGGCCACCAGGCAAATCGAATCGTACGTGCTTCCCTCATTTTCGGATTTATTTATTTTCTTTATTTTCGTCTTTTTGTTCACGCTTTCGGCTTTGGTTCCTTTGGAAAATAATGGCATTTTTTCTGACGGTTGTGGTGCAGATCCGTTCGTCTGGAAGGCGAGCTCACCAGCGTCAAGGTGTCGCAAGATTCACGGTTCGCATTGATCAACCATGCACCAGACGTGAGTGCATTCTTTCCTTTTGCAGTGCAGGGATGCAGGCTGACGGTATCCACCACTAATGGCTCTAGGAAATTCACCTTTGGGACCTCGATGCAGGGCGCCTGTCGCGCAAATTCACGGGGCAGAAGCAGGGCCGACATGTCATCCGAAGTTGCTTCGGTGGATATGATGGCAACTTCATCGTCAGTGGGAGCGAGGGTGCGTTCTTCATCTAGAAGGATTAATCCCCTGCATGTGTACTTTACTGACGGGATTGCGTTTAATTAGATGCGAACGTGTACGTATGGCACCGCGAAACGGGCACGCTTTTGGAAATCCTCGCGGGTCACGGTGCGGGGAGCGTGAACTCCGTCGCGTGGAATCCACGGAACGCACGCATGTTCGCGTCGTGCTCCGACGACCATACCGTGCGGATATGGGAAGCGCCGCCGGGGATGATAGTCGACGAGGCCGCGCCGACAGAATCCTATGCCGTTCTGGAGAACGGGAATAGCTCCAGCGCCAGCAAGGGCAAGGGCAAGACCCGGCAACGGTGGGATGCCGACGGGGTGGAGATTTGACGTTGATCCACAGCCCTACTCACCGAGATGTGTGTTGCCAAACACTAACCCGACACCGCGCGGCCGCTCCGCGATCGCCTGTTGGCAGTCGCCCACCGCGGCCACGACGCTCAACATTGCATTGTAACGACACCACGACTTACCCTCTCCAACCATTGTTTCGCCACTGTTCTCCTGCGCATTGCATCTGGTTGCTCCCATCCTTGTCATCATAGTTTTTTGCATAGTAACAACAACAATAACTTCCAAGTTTTTCACCCAATCTCAATGTGGACATATCTTACATCACAGAATATGAATAGATTTCTTTTTGAAGAATCGCTTACACGATCGTACTCCCAACCCCACAACTTCACCAGCCCCTTCGAACTCAGCTTTGCTTCAAGTCATGCATGGGCCACAGGGACGCCACTTCCTAATGCAGCTCCATCGTACTATTACTACACTGCATTCCACTCAACCAACTTTTCACTGGGGATGCAGCACGGTCCGGTCTTCCACCCAGCGGAACAGTGGCGACAGTGGCGACGGCAGGACTTGAGAGCCTCAGGAGTTGAGCATTGTGTTCACTGTAGACTCACTTGTAAGTACGTGTAAAAGCCCGTAACTGACAGACAGTGTGATCAAAGTTTGATACTTGTCCGAAAAATAGATGATGATAAGCAACGTCAGAACACGAACACTGTATGATTTATTTACTATAAGCCGTCGAAATAGTCGGTAGTGCGCTTGGGAGCAATGGGAGGAGGGGCAGAGGTTTTCGCCACGGGATAATCAGCGTTTGATGCTGGACTGTAAAGACTGGTCAGATGGACGCTCCAAGACGACTAACCAAGCTTCGCGTTTCTCGCCGCAATAGATTTCTGGAGCATCGTTGAGACGACGAGGAAACGGATGGCAGACCCATCAAGGGGCTACGGTGCATGTCAGGATAACGCCAACAAGGTTTACGCTGTGCAGCAAAATACCTTGTGTTCCATTTTCTTTTCAACCTTGGTTATCTATATCGGATGGGCGGGTTTTTGCTTGTATGTCCCCGTTGGGCTAGTAGTAGATAGGTATGAGAGGATGTTGCCTTTTGTGAGCATTCCCCAGACACCAGTACCCTTGATGTTTTCCGGGTTCGTCACATTGTTCTCTTGAAGCAGACGGAGAACGGATGGGAATGTGGGCCTCGAGTGGGTAATATGGACTGGCGAGTGTGACTGGGAAGGGGAAGGTGAGGTCTCTGTTGGTGCGGATGTTGGTGATGCGGATGGAGATTACGAAGTAGGAGCCTCTTGCTTTGGTTCAGACGCAAGCTCTTCCTCCTTAGGGGGCTGAAGATTTGAGATATCATCACCCTCCTCTGCAAGGAGTGCAATGACTTTTCCAACGGGGACAATCCTCGAACCTTCAGGCAACTAACACAACTTCAGTGACACGTAGGAACTTCATTTTGGACAAGGTACGCACCAGAATTTTACCCATAACACCATCGTCTTGCGCCTCAACGTCTATAAACGCCTTGTCGGTCTCCTGCAGCGTCAGGGAAGAACCAAATGGTTGCTTAAGCAACTTCTCCCATACAAGTAAGCAGCCAACGCCACGTACTATTTCAAGCAGAACATCTCCTGCTGAGAAAGCCTCTCCTTCCTTCTTTTTCCAACTGGAAATGCTTCCCTCACGCGATATGGCCGGCATTGACAGGTTCGTAATTGCATGGCGAACGCACGTCTGGTGGATTTCTAGTCAAATTGTAAAACGTGAGTAGACTGACAATGGAATAGGCGGGATTTACACACGTCTCCGGCCACTGAGGGCTGAGCACACAACCCGTCGTGCCAGGCCAGTGAAAGCTCTAACAGATGCCATACCGGACTTTCCTTGAACGCAACTGACGAAGTAATGAAAAACCACAAGCCACCGCAGCTGTAGGACCAAAATAGATTTATTTCTTTCCACCAGTTTCCATCTCTCTTCTTTGCTGCCCTGCTGTCTTGATTTGTACATGTCTTTCGACTACTGGCCACACACCGCTTTTCACCAGATCACCTACTGTGTCCTTCATGTTGGGCCAAGGGTCTAGCAGTACCACCGAGCGTGTATCCCCTTGAGTGGCGTTGACAGGAAATCTCAAGATTGCCTAATGACATTGTCCATGCACGCCCTGTCCGCAAGGCGTCCGTTTTCTGGTAATACTAATACTACCAGTTGCATTTTACGTCGCCTCGCCGCATTCCACGCCGAAGCGGTCTTGCATGTTCTCCATCAGTTCTTATCCCAGGGTGCGTGTTCTGGACGAGGATGCGCCTACACTTGCACCGATCGTCAACAGAGGATGGCAAGCAAAATATTTGGAAGTTTTCGTCTACTTGATGTGAAAGATTTTTGCTTCCAGATTACGGACGTTCAGTCATGAACTTTATCACGCCTCGTTGATGCACCAGTACTTGTGGCGAACTTGCCATACAATATAATCTCAATTCTCCGAAAGCAAGTCCTATAGGGTCGCAACGATGGCCTGGTAGATGGTATGCAACTGTTGGGAAGTGAAGCTAGTGAAGCCTTACAAGTCCCTTTCAGCTTCCCATAGAAGGCTCCAGCAAACAGCAAACGGCCCAGATTTCGAGCTCCAGCTACAGCCCTCAATCAGAACTTTGCCCTGAGATGAAGAGTGCCAAAAGCAAGAATCACGCCAGATTAGCGAAACATATTGAAAAGGAGCAATTATTGCGTCAAGGACCTGTACACACTTTGCAACTCGCAATTCCCCTGAAAACTGGCGAGCCCTGTCCTGATGCTCAAATGAACAGAACTCATATGGCCGGATTTGCAACGTGATAGAATAGATACTGTAGGTCCTAATTATACAAACCGTAGGATGACATTGCAACACGGCTATCGAGATGGATGGTAGTTATGAGCCGAGTTGTGTCGGCCGCTGCAACAACAGCTGCAAGAAGTCATCTGTTGTAATACAAAGCACATCTTTGATGCGCAGAAGATAGCCAGCCCGCAGCCAGGACTAGCTAGATAAATGAAGGAGTGATACAGATGCCGTAGTACATGGCGTTCGAGCGAGGTCATCAGATGCAATTCAAGGGCGCTGGGGATTAGGACGTCGCTTGGGCACGAATAAAGACGACATCGGGTCCTTTTTGGCTGGGGGTTTGAGCGGCCGGGGTTCTGTGGTGGTGTCAGAACGCAATGGCGGTTTGCTCGATACGCTCATGGCAGCAGGAGAGTACTTGTACGAGGCAGTTAGAGGCCGGGCCTTGCTAGTTGAAGGTATCGATGAAGATGCTGAGGAAGGGTTTGATGTGACGGAAGCAGAGGAAGTTGCGGAGGAAGTAACAGGACGACGATGGACCACGTTGTTCACGGTGACTCGACTTGTACCGCTGGAAGGGGGCAGGAAATCCACAGAAGCACTTGCAGATTTCGGGAGGACGCTGTATCGCTTCCCGTTCTGTGGCATCGGCGGTAGCAACCGTTGAGACATTGTCTTGGCCACCCTGGATGCTTCCGTCCGTGTCTTCTGAAAGAGAGTTTTGGGTGCGGGGTTGGTGCCCCCTGAGGAGAGAGATCTTGAAATTAGCATATTACAGACTTTCACCGACAGAGGAGACGTACACCCAGTACGTTGGCGTTTTGGGAGAGGAACTCGATCTGTTAATTTAACTTCTCGTTCTTTCTTGCGCTCCTCCGCTTCATGTCGTTGGCTCCGAAGCTTCGCGCTGGCTTCCTCTAGGCGTTTTTCTTCAGCTGCTTTTAGAAACTGGCGCCCGAAAACATAAGCCCGAGTAGAGCTTCAAAGCAAGTACGCTTCACGCACGAAATAATGATCTTTCCACGACTCTGGCTCATCTTCTGGTTCCGTGTGCTTTGCGAGAGGGTGTATTGAATAACAGAGACTCCTCCATATCTCTATGGACGTAGATGAGTGAAAGATGATCAAGATAGGCAAGGATGGCGGTAGTACCTGGAGTGCTCGCTTGAAGATGCTATGACAGTCATAAGTGGTTAATTTAGATGAATCAAGCAAGGTGTGGCCCTCATACCGTTGACGATTCTTCCAGCCGAAGGAGCTGTTCTTCGTTGCAGCGCTCGAGGATTGGCTTCACCAAATCGTAGGTCAAGTCATCGCCAAGGCTGCTGATAACTGGCTCGTCGTGAACGGGTTGCCTCGGCCATTTATTTTCAAGAAGACACACAATCTATATTGTTTGCACATACTAAAATTGAAAGGACAACGAAGATGTAAGCAACCTCCAGACAAGAAACGTGATGAAAAACCCTACCGCGTTGACACAGCCCTACAAGCGTTGGAATGCGACGAATCGGGAAATGTACATCCGTCGTCATTGAGAAATGGAAGTAGATGATATGCAACTCGATACTCAAGAGAAAGAAAAGCAAGCAAGCAGGCGAGAGGAGCCACTGAATGAAATCTGAATGAATGGGTCTGGATGGTTGTCCATAACGCCGTGCTTATGTATGCTGGAACACGCGATCAGGGGCACTTAACACGCCAAGATTTTGAAGAACAAAGTTTTTTGGACTCGGAACCGCCATCTTCTTGAAGCTTGAAGCTTGAAGCTTTGGAGCCAAAGTTGTGCAGGAGCTCGAGCTGCTTTGGAGCCACTGCCACGCCAATTCCTGTCCAGATGCAATCCCAACCTCAACTCATATCTTTGAGATTGTCCATGGCACCTTGTCAAATCTCAGTTTATGCGGAACCCCTGCACACCTCACCTCGCCTCTATGCTCCATCGAGGCAACGGAAGGTCCAATGAGCTCGTCTATCTCGTGTTCGAATATTCCGATCTACAGGCTTCACTGGTCGCGCAGCGTGCTCGTAGATGTTTCACCGCGCGTCAGATACGGATATCCGAACCCTGTGTATCTATGTACACAGGTTGAACACTTGAGAGACTACCCCGGGCTACCGGTGCCCCCAAACACGCGCACCACGGTTAATGCTCTACTCTACATTCGCACTTCACTGTGTCTTATATTTCGAAGCTATCACATTCCAATCTTAGGTTCCTTAACACATACGAGAGTCTACACGACCGAAATGGAAAAAATCGCATGTGACTACTACGAACACGCTCTTTCTCTTCGTCCGATGCTAAAGAGTCTCCTTATCTCCCTAGTCAAACGATGTAATTGCTCTTCCCCGCAAGTAAAAGTACCTGAGAACCATATCTTCAATTTCTCGCGAGTTCTTCAATTTGGACACGCAAGCATGCCATGGAGGCAGCGAGCGACAGAGCAACAAGTAAAGGTAAGAAAAGAGTGTGTTGATCCAGAACCATTCCAACGGGAATGTTGGCTAAACGCTAAACGCGATCGTTTATTAGAGGGTTGGACGTCACTGCTTGAGTTCAAGATAAGGGACGATAGAATAAATATTCGTCTGGCAAACTGAAATTGTATTCATTGTAATCAGTGGTGTAGAAGTTGTCGGCTTTGCCTGTACTGTAAGACTGGTAGAGGGGAGTAATTTTGTCCATTACATTATGTGGCGCGTGCCTGCTTGTACTACGCCACATAATGTAATAAGCGATACTCACCTCAACGCTTCCGCCGATCGCAGCTGCGAACACACGAAGAACAGGGCCAAGTGAAAGAGAAAAGAGTGTTGAAGAGAAGCGCATGATAGCCGTGAGAGGGCCCAAAGTCTCCTGCACTCTGGCAGGATGGTTTTCTTATACTCGTCAGCATTTGTGGGCTTGAACCTGGATTCCCACCAAAGTTAAAACACGGGCCCAATGTATATCACATACTGAATCCAGGGCAGCGAACGAGTAGAGTACGGACCTGTATCGTTCCAGAGGCCGAGTGATGGAGCTTCAAGTGAAACATCGTTGACGGGAACTATCGCAGCAATGCAACGCGGACCAGGAAACTGGATTTCAATACTTCCTACATTTACTTGAATGGCACTCGTAAAATAAGTGCAGTTGTCCGCCTATCATCAAGGTGGACTAGTACAGAAGGAGTAGTTGCGACACATAAAGACGCCAACCTCTTTTAAGTGAAGGAATACAATTTCGAGACTCAAGTAGTGTATGAGGGGAGACAAAGAGCGGGTGTGATTCAGATGAGGTCTCTGGCAGAGACCGTCCGAGTTTGTTTCGAGAGTTTTAAGCGACCCAGACTACGTATGGCAAGTTAATTATGCGATCCGAGAGGGCTGATGTGTCAAGGAGACTCACAAGAAAGGGCGATGACGAGGTAGAGCGTGACAAGCCTGGAGCAGAGATGTCCAGTTAATGATCTTGCTGCACATTAGAGAAAGTAGGAGGTGAGACGTACATGATGCCCTCCATGTAGTTGGATCGTCCATCCCTTGGTATAAAGGTGAGCTGCAGACGCGTCAGAGATTGGGGGAAAATACGTACTGGACAAGAGTGTTAACGAGAAGCACAGAGGCGAAGAAAATGATGGTCTAATGCAAATCATCAATATATACATATTTCACGTTGCATTCATTCGTGAGCACGCACCTCGAAGTCGGCGAAGAAGAGGGTCAGGTGGTGTCCAGTGCTGTACACAGACATCAGATTTTTGGCACAGATTAGTCGAGATAACACTGACATCCAGCCGACGATGACCAAGAGCGGAACCACAAATGCAGCGATTTGCTACAGAAACTATCAGTATCACGGCATGTGATGACGGAAATAATTACGAACAATAGAGCTGCCGACACAAACACCGATCGTAATTTCCATCTTATTTTTCAAAGCCATGAACACGGCAGTGACATGTTCGGCCGCATTAGCCTGGTTCAAAGGTTAGGTGATTGATGTGAAATATGAATTGGGACACTCACGACGATGGGTAGAAGAATCAAACCGATAAAGTTCTTGGGTATGTTATATCGGTTTGCAGTCTCCTCAATTGATGCGACCACTTTTAGTGTGGCGCACTTTTGTCAGATCGCAAAGACATCCACATGCAATGCGACTTACGATAGTCAGCGCAGAAGGATGTCACGACGGTTACTCCAAGCAAACTTTGAAAATAAGCGTTAGGTAGGCAGTGGGTAAAGAGCATATGGTGCGCACGCTGTGCCAGCCGCAATGACGCTCATATTGGGGACCTCGTCTTCCTCTTTGTCCTCAGACTCGAAAAGTTCCGGATGCGTCTTGAGCTGGGGTTGGGGATTATTAGTAAACAGGTTGCAATGTGATGCGGGGAAGCCTAACCTGGAAGAAAAGGTACGCAATGTATACTCCAAGCAGAAGGATGGCAGTTCCTCTTGAAATTACGAGCAGCCCAGAGACAGCATCAGGATCTAAGTCAGATATCCCATCAGAAATAAGGGATTTCAGCGTCGATCTGCCGCCAGAATCACCATTGTTCACATGTGTGCTGTGATATGCAGCCGGGATAACGAGGGCTGGTCGACTAAATCAGGCCAGAGTGCGAGTAGAAACGAAAGGCAACTGACTAATGCATGCCAAGGTCATGAACTTGAATTGGGAACGTTAGCACTGAGATTCACGGAGAGATACAGGGCGTGGCCATACAGAGGCAGAACTGGAAGGATGTGTGAGATGGTTGTAGTCGAAATCGTAGAAGATACACCTACGCTTGGGCCCCTGTTACTTGAAATTGGGATTCTTTGAACTTGAACCCAGCTGCCAAATAAAATTCATGGGTTCAGTTTTCTAGCTCTAGACCGTAGCAAACCAACCTGCGATGAAGGAGCATCCTAAAACCAACAGAATGTTGGACAAGACGGACCCCAACATCTAGAATGCGTTCAAAGCATAGAAAAGCCAACATACAATGGATCTTACCGAAGTTTGAACAATTCGAAGCTCGCCTAGTAAATGGTTATTTAACACACGGTTCGGGTTCAAGGAAATTTTTATATTGACCTTGAAGCAGAGCAGCGATACCGACAATAATTTCTACGGCGTTACCGAAAGAGGCGTTGAGGAGCCCTGCAAGTGTTGGCCCCAGCTTTGCCGACATCTGTTCTGTCGCGTCTCCAAGAAGCTTCGGGCCCGTTCCCCAATTAAGCGTGGTGATGACGTGACATATTATGAAACAGACAATGTACCTTCGCCAAAGGGATAATAGCCAGGAAACTGAAAGAGAATCGTAGAGCTGCATCCCAATAGAGGTGATGGGAGATGAAGCTCAAGGGAATGAACAGGAGGAGTATGTTCAGATACGAGCCGAGAATAAGCCATCTATATGAGGCAGCCCATGACGGCTCGTCTCGGGCAGCGATAATGGCCACAGCACGCTGCAAAAATGAGCGACGAGGTGTGGAGCTGCCGTTGAGGAGGGAAGTCGATTCTGTAGGAGAATGGGACATGGTGAAAGAAAGGAGCGTTGACGAATTATGCGGGCAACTATCCCAGTATGTATACAATATATTTCTTCAAGGCAGTGCACGCCACGGTCCACGCCACGTGGATGTAAATCTCCGCCCGATTCTGACGAAATCGGAATTGGCAAGTGCGCATCAATTCACTCTGCCGCTCTCACCCGAAGTCTCACCTCCGTTTCGTCAGCATTTGTCTCTACGGCCTCTTGCTCGAGCCCCTTCAAATGGGAGACGTCTCCGGACTGTACGACAACTCCTTGTCTCCCATCACTCACCTCAATGATAGTCACCGACGTATTAAGGCACCTCTCCTCCCTCACCCCTGGCGCATAGATGGCCTTTTTTCCTTGGATCAAGCTCCTCACCAGCGTCGCGATGAAACCTCCGTGTGACACAGCGAGAATATGGGAGGGTTCTCCGTGTGACACAGCGAGAATATGGGAGGGTTCTCCGTTGTCAGGCTTCGGGGCGGCGCCGTCTAGAATATATTGTATCCACCAAGTCTCCGTCCGTGCCGCAAAGAACGCGCCCGGTTCGATCGTCCTGTCCGACCCGCTTGTCTGTTGCCCCGGCTGCCAGACCTTGCCTTGCAGCTCACCGAGATTCTGTCACGAGGTATTAGAAAACTACCAATAATGAAATAGAGCCTGGGTACCCGTTCACGCAGCTCTACTTGTGTCTGGAGAGTGAGGTGGGGGTGATGCGCAAGTATCGATTCGGCGGTCTAGAGGATCATGATTCAAGGATAATTCAAGATCGGCTCGGGCATCGACTTTCTACACACCTTCGCCGCGCGACTGAGATCGCTGCTGAACGCGATCTCGAAGGGTATCGATTTCAATGCTTCCCCGACGAGCCTCGCCTGCTCGAGGCCGAGACTGTTCAGCGATGTGTCCAATTGTCCTTGGACAATTTTGTTCCTGTTTTCATCGGTTTCTCCATGGCGGACCAGATAAATTCGAGTAAGAATGGCCATGTTGGGGGTGTTTATTCGAGCTCCAAAAACTGTCCTCGATATCATCGAGATAAATACATAAAACCTTGATAATTTGTCCCTTGTAAACCTTGATTGACTTGATCTTGTATAAGCCTCAAGGCAACGCAAATGGCGCCTATATGGACACTTGGGTGGTTGAGGAGGTACAAATATCTGGCCGCCATCTCAACATCCGTTCTATCATATCATATCGAACCTTTACTGTATAGTACACGGGGTAACTATAATCGTCCGCATCGTTGTGCTATCCAACACAATTTACAAGGGACAAAGTCCTATCTAGCCTAAACACCAAAAATGTCCCCTTCTAGACCATGTTGATTAAAAAAGAGAAAGGAAAGCGTTGGGATGGTTTACTCTTCATGAGATCAACGCGGCGATCTCGCGGGTGAGGTTCTGCACGCGGTCTTCTGGGAAGGTCGATGGCAACGCACGGATGCGCTGCACTATCTCCCCGGATTGCCTGGCGTCCAATAGGCCGGTTTGGGCTTTCGCTGTGTGGATCTGCGATACCCCCCATTCAAGATGTAGTCAGAGTGTTATAGATGAGATGAGCTCACTAGATTGCCTAGGCCAACGAGAGCACGGTACACCGTCTCTGAGTCGAAAGTTTCTGACTCCAGGGTCTAAGAAGGAAGAGTTTCAGACAGCAAAGATGTAGTGGAAGGGCTGGTAGGCTTACGCGAAGTATCAGAGTAGTGACCTGATCGAAGAATGATTTCTCAGCGGGAGTGCGGAGGACAACACAGGAGGCGCTGCAGAGATAATAAGTTTCACGCAATAAATAACAGCAAAGATGATGGACGGACTTGAATAAGATGCTGGCGAGCGCGACCCGCTGAGCCTTGTTCAGCGAGCCATACGGGGCCTGACCCAGAGCCTCGAGCACCTTGCTAGACCACGCATCAGGGGGCGTTGTCTCCTGGAAAACATTCACTAGAGCGCGGAATAGGAGCAGAATATTCGTCTCGCGTGGTTTAGGCAGCGGGGGCGACCAGGAAGAGTCCCACTCCGACGCCTTGAACAGCGCCTCGAAGAAGCGTTCCTTCAGCCCCGGAACCTCGAACGTCTCAGGCGACCATCCGACGAGAAGGCGGCTGAGATCGACGACAGGGAAGCGCTGTGAAGGTGGCCAGCGCTCGAGGACTTGGATGATGGCTTCGAAGTGCGTGGCGGACAAGGCTTTCTTTGGAGTGCGAGGAGGCGTAGCAGTAACTTCGGAAAGGAAGGCGAAGGCCTCATCGATCGTGTTTATCTCCTCAGGGTACATGGCAAGAGAGGAGGTCGACTGTTGTGAAATTTGGGTAAGTACAAGGGGGTCGGGGAGTATACAAAACGCAAATGCAACCCACAATCTCGTGTCGAAGCACTTCGTCAAACTGGTACAACTTCTCTTGCATGCCGGCGACGTTCGCCTGCTTGAATGTGAGAAACTGACCCTGTCAAAAGTCAAAATGAGTGATGATGTCTATGTGTGGAGCCCGCTCATACGCACTACAGGTAGGATAGTAGGAGGAGCAAGAGCGGGGGGAGGGGCAACCGGTGGGGGCGCGCCAGAGTACCGCGATGCACCAGTGAACGGATCTATGTATTCAGATGGGGGTGCAGCAGCTGCGGACGACTGAGGCGCTCCCGTGTATCGAGACGCGCCGGTGTACGGGTCTTGATACGTCGAAGCTGCAGCAGACGGGGCGGAGCCAGCCGAGCCGCGGTATCGAGATGCCCCTGTGTATGGGTCGACGTAATCTTCACCTGCAGTGCCGATGTTAACACCAGCCGTGTTCTTCTCGATGAACTTTACGACTTCGTCGATGTAGGTTAGTGGTAGGTCGTTACTCTCCAAGAACTTTTGGGCGGCGGCAAATGGGTTGTCTGAAGGAGTCCGATTAAAGTATGCTCCAACATTGAAAACTTTAGCGTGCTCACCAGTGACATTATATGGGAGCTTTAATGGAGGTACACCGTCTTGAATGTCGACATCAAAGACGTAGTCGTACTCTCGGCCTTGATGGAGTTGCTTCCGTCCTTGACCAACAG
Organism: Asterophora lycoperdoides; assembly: GCA_018850815.1. Lineage (NCBI taxonomy): Eukaryota > Fungi > Basidiomycota > Agaricomycetes > Agaricales > Lyophyllaceae > Asterophora > Asterophora lycoperdoides. The sequence goes on from JABCKJ010000075.1 coordinate 22,212, forward strand.
CGTCAACGACGTCACCAATCTTTTGCCAGGCATTGGAGGCGCTATCCCACTGAAATGAAATAATAATAAGTCTAAGAGAGACCCATTGCTTCCATGTCAACTTACCTGGTGAGCTTCGACTAGCGCCCCATTTCTAACCATCTTGACTTCACCCGGCTTTTTACCAGGGACATGCAGTGCCTCTAAGCTCGGCAGATCACTCTTTTTCAAGTCTCCAACCTGTTGAGAAGGGAGTGCCTGGCTTGCGACCCTCTCGTCATAATCTCTCAAATCAGCCCCTGATGCCCAACGTTCTTCCGACTCGCTGAATATCCGCACGACGCCATCACTGGAGCCGCTAACAATGTCTCCGTTAGGCAATGAGGAGACGGCCCAGACTGATATTGCAGGATGAACTATCGTCTGTGTGCATTCACCGTCTTGTAGTCACGTCAGTTAAATTAGTCAGCTCCACGTTTGTGAGATAGCAAACAGCACTCACCTCTCCAAACGCGAACGGTGCGATCTTCACCCCCGGATACGACATCACCACTTGGAAGAATGGACAGACTGTACACGAAGGACGTGTGGCCTGACAATGTGTACACGACGTCGCCGCCGAATGTCCAGACGCGAATCTCGCTGTAAACAATGACGCTTTAGATTAGAACCGCAGATTAAGATTAAAACTAGCCTGTCGTTTGAGCATGATGCGAAGCCAATATCAGGGATCAACGCCAATCCTCGAACAGCGTCTCGATGGCCTGTGAATGTGTGAACAGCCTTGTGTTGTTGCCAAAGCCTAATCGTCTTGTCCGCAGATCCTACCCATCCGCCTATGTTAGATTTCGGCGGTGATATAATCTCAAGGCAGATGCACCAGTCAAGTATTGCTCCTCGTCAACGGCTAACACCGCCCATACCGACTGCTCATGGCCTTTCAGGTCGTATGCTAGTGCAAAGTTCTTCCACACTTTTGCTGATCTACAAAATGTTTGGTCTTGCACGTCAAAAATCGGATGGCGCAGCGTGCTCACCTATCCCATGAACCAGAGATAATGGTACCGCCCAGTGACACGTCCAACGCGCAGACATTTTCGGTGTGACCAAGAAGAGAGAAATCGGGATCATCCTTTGGTGAATCGAGAGAGAATACGTTTATCACAGTATCCTGACCGCCGGTGACAGCGTAACCTGAAATTATCTCAACGATCGGTGTGGAGTCAGGAAGCAGCATCATTGACCAACCTTTTGGTGCATCTGGCAAACCAGGGATGTATGCCACGGAGTTGACGTATCGTGAGCCGGCTTTTAGGACAGAGGCAGGCGCAAAGGGCGCATTCGGTTGCGGACGCTGCCAGGAGATGGCAGTGGAGTCGCGGGAGGCCGACAAGATGAGCTCGTTTGTTGGTGAGCTCAGTGCACGCACCTGCAATCCGTCAGACTCGCTCTCAGGACTAGACAGAAAGAAAAACGGACATCTGATGAATGGGCAGTCAATGTGGCGGACAGCTTGTATGGCATGGTTGTGGAGACTACGACGAGGAGGAGGACGATCCGGAGTTGTAACAATGTATGTAAATATGGAATCTGGATTATCTCGATCACGCACCGTGAGCACATGCCACATGGACGCGCGTTCCACGAGATTACAAAGCGATCAAAAGCTTCGCGGAAACGACGAGGGCGACGAAGAAAAACATTCATTTTGTTGAAAACATATGGATTGTCAACGTAAAGTCAATGTACACCACTCTAACGAGCCCATACTGCTGTGATACGCATGCAGACGGGAGATACGGAGGTGTAGTCTATGCCTTGCACCATTACTTCATCTCCTGCGAGGGCCCCCCGGCGCGTTCGTCAGCCGTAGAAACTGACCTGACAAGTTGAAAAACCAGGAGGGGATGGTGGCAAATTCTCGGTCTCTTGCTTTTATACATCCACTTTAGGGCAGGCGATCGAAGCCAAATAGCGTCAACTTGTGCGGCCGAAGTCCGATGGAGGTTCCGATCTCAAGTTCGTCGCTCAATGAACAGTGATACATATTTGAGCACCCAGCAGACGGAACGACGATACAGCATGAAAAAAGTTTCAACACAGAGCCTCAGAGTACGAGCAATCATCGAAGGCAAGCCCAAGTCAGCTACTCCGCCAGATCCAAGCCATGCGTAACAGAAATCTTCATCTTCTTCCTAGGCTTCGGGGTAATCTTGTCACCATCATTGTCCGCCATTTTGCTTCGCTTTAGTCCAGGTTCGTATATATACGGCGGCATTGTCTGCACCTGGGTTTCCTGAGTTTCGGCCTGAGTCTGCGTCTGCGTTTCGGCTAAGCCAGTGTGAGGTTGTTCATCCAGAGAAATCTGAGACATCTGCTGAAGAGTTGCCTGAGCCTTCGAGATATCATCATCCGCCAAAGAGACTTTGCGGTGCGGCTTGAGATGCGACGTCTGCGGGGACAATGCGTAAGTTCAGAGTGGTCCGTCACGCCCACACCACGGACCAGTTCCGCTATTTTCAATATGCGGGCTTCGACATTGGGATCGGGATTGAAGTAGTCGAGGTACTGCGCGCTCTGTATCGCCTCTCGGTTGAAAACATACTTGGCCTTCTGCACGTTCTTGCGGTTCTTGGGTTGCTTGATTTTACGGCCGCCTTTATTTTGGTTCTTGGAGCACACTTGCGGGAAGCCGAGGTCGTCGAGGGTAGTGGTTTGTTCGATCATGAACCCTTGTATTGGGCATTAGATATGTCCCATCAAAGGAGTAGCTTGCTCCTACCGGAAGTTTCAAGCTTTTTGAAGAGCTGGCGTGCAAGGTCGAGTCGCCCACCTGTTTCGTCAGTGACGCCTTGTCGTTCGTTATAATCCCTATATGAGGTCATACCATGTGCTTTGACAAACGTTGTCGAGTTTTCAGGTGTATCTATCTCGGCGACTTTGATAGCGCGCCTGGTATTCCGAGAACAAGATGAAACCACCTGACAACGGTTCGACACGCGCACGTACCTAAAGAGTGCAAGATCTTGGAATCTGGATAATATGACAGTGTGCAGGTCGTCGGCTTTGATCAGAGGCCAGAATGGATCGGCTTGGAGGCGGCACGAGAAACAGCAAAACTCTACAGGCATGCGAGGATCTTTGGCGGAATGGTACCTTTTGCGAGATGTTAGCAGACGACATCCCACCTTCGCTGTCTTATTACTTACCCCATGCACCTGTGAATATCGCTATTAGGAAGTGAAGTGGAGAAAGTACAGTGGAACGCACCAGACGTGATACCACCTGCCACAGCCGCCTTCACAGAAGCAGCAGTCACCCTCGCCCTGCTAGTGTGTCAGTTGTAACAGGCGGCCCCAGGCACGACTAACGCACGGGTATTCCACATTCGCATTGGAGCCCGTTGTCAACCATATTCTTGCGGACGTGAGCGCGCTTGGGCGTCGCTTCCCCAGCATCAATGTCCTCCCGCATATCCTGCGCAGAGTCAGCCTGCCCTGCATATGACTCAATAGACTCCATCTGCGTCTCCATATCTGTTGATTTATCCCGGTGAGCAGGATAGAAAAGGACATGAATGCGTGTCCTTACTAAGGGTTTCTTCCTCCTCCACGGAGCCCGCAACCTGCATATCCTTGAGCATCTCGATGTCAGTGTCGTTTTCTTGATCAGACTGAGAAAGCGTGCTTGTGATCGGGGACATCGTCGGCGGAGATGCCCAGCCAGCTGAATCAAAGATTTGATCGGGGGTCAAGCTCGAGGATCGGAAATGGTGTTTGTCTTCATTTCTTGCGGCTGGGGAAGTTTGAGGCATGTCCTGTGTAAAGTCGCCAAGAACTTGGGTCTGTTCGATATTCGACCGAGGGTTCAACTCCTGGTCCACATTCTATGAAGAAAAAAGGTCAACTCGTAATTCTGTGGGGAGTAGTCAATAATGGTAATCCCACTAGTTCATTCAGTCTAGTTGGCACAGTCTCAGGAACGCCCCCAAAGCAGGCCTCCTCAACATCCATGGGTCCACTTAGAGGTTCGATATCCCCGGTTTCGTTATTCCTGATTCCACTAGGGATCAGATTTCCCGCTGGCAAGTTGGCAACTCTTCTGTAAGACCCGTCAGGAAGCCTGATGTAGTCCGGATCGTCATCGCCCTCGCCGTCGATGTCATCGCCATCCTCGACAGCTTCCTCAGCGGACCACGCCACGACCCTCTCTTGGGCATCCAGAATTTGTTGCTCTGCCTGTGCAGCACGAATGTTCGCTTCCTGGACTGGTGTCAGGTTTGGGCCGGTGGGTAGGCGAGAGGTCGTTCCCCCAAAAGCTGCGTTGTCTTGTTGAGTGGAGGAGGGGAGGTATGTCGCGACTGAAGTGACACTCAGGTTGACGCTATATCCATTAATCAGGATGGGAGGAATAGGGAGGCAAAGTAGACTGACGAGTGGTGCCCGGTGTCCACCTTTCCGATGCTCCATTTGTCGGGGACTTCGTCGAGGTCATGCGTCATGAAGAACCACTTATCCTTTTCCTCGTCACCGGTTTGGAAATGCGGTGGTTCGTAGTCAGCTGGAGTTTTGTCTGTGTAGAACAATTTGAAGGTCGCGAATCGGCGTTCTAATGATGGTTTCAGCCCATTGAATCAACGCTGAGAAAAGGAATGTACTGGGTAATACGTCCATCTGGGTGGTGGCATGGATCAGTGTTTTGAGGAGAGCCTGTAGAGACACTGTCCAACATGTCCTCAGAGCGCTTTACCGAATATAAATGCGAACCTTTACACTCTTCTTCACGTCTAAAAGTGTCGGTGGTTTGCCCTTCTTGGCTGCCTCCGTCACAGCGTTGTCTGCGCGGCCTTTCATGTTCATTTTTTTCATACCATCGCCTAGAGTCATGATCGGTACTGTGACATCGGTGCCAGGAATTGTGTGGTACTAAGGAATTCATTGCCTTCATTAGGGTAGATTTGTGGCGAAGGAAGGTATGACACACTTGGAAATTGAAAGTATAAGCCTCAACAATGCTAGTGAAGTCAAGTTTACAAGGTTAGTTACCGGAAATCAGACCATATATGCGCACTTACTTGTTGGGATCCTTGTTGTCCTGCAGTCCTCAGGGCATTTAGCTCACGATACTGACCAATGATTGACCACATACGAGATAAATGGCGAATATGAAACTTCGAAGGTATTCTTTTTGCAACGCGTGAAATATGCCGTTTTCCTGAGGAGCCACGATTATTGGAGTTCAATTCGCGGAAGTTGACGCACAAGATAGTTCAGGATCTTGTCTCCCTCATCAGAGTAGCCACGAGTCATCGTCTTGGAGCACAAGTCAGTCCATGTGTGATCCTGAAACAAACGCGCGGTAGGTAATCACTGTGATTTTGAAGCCGTTGGTGCTCCTGCTCTGCTTGCTACTCGCGGATGAGAAGCTGACATCGGACCCTCGATACGAGAGAGACGAGTCCTCATCAGCCACAAGGTGACCTGAGAGACCTGTTGAGTGATGATCTCAAGAATCTGAATGCGAAAGAGGACGACTTTGTGTGAAGTTGTCTTCTGGCAGCAAATCCCTATCAAAAGTCAGAGAACGACGGCTCGAGAACGGGAAACCGTTAGTACCTCAGATACGTGATACATCCCAGCCCGGCCCTCAGCATAGTTTGGACAGCCGCGAGACTTTGGGTCGCCGTTATTGACTGTACTTCTGTCCTAATAGCCTGCGCCTGCATTGCAAAAGAGGCTAGAACCTGATTCAATTCTGAGATCTGCGAGACGTGGCTATCGAGAGCTCTAATGCTGAGTTTGAACGCGTCGAGTTGATGGTTTAGCTCGCCGTGGGCAAACAGTGAAACACGATCCCACTTGGACGCGATGGTCACCTGACCGCAGTTCGCACTTGCAGTGCTGCCAGTGCCAGTGCCAATGCCATTGGTTTGCTGAGTTGCTCGACTCGCACTGTCTCGCAGCGTTTTCCGCAAGCTCTTCGTTCTACAGGAAAAAGAGCATCTATGGCGTTAAAAATATTCATACAGTGGCGACCGGTCTTCGGAATTGGTCTGATTCCCCAAACATAATTGCCATTAAATTACATACCGGCCGTATTTTCCTACTCAAGGGGAACCCGGCATCAATTTATTCATTCAATGAAAAAAAAGTTGGATATACGTGCCCCCCAAGCTGAAGTTCCCTGAATGCTGGTCTGAGGCCGAGCCATAGACCAAGTCTCCAAACCTGAGGCATGCTGTGAGATGCAAATCATCAAGGCCAGTAATGCAATGTGATGCCAAGGCCGGCTTCGTCCAATACCCGCAATGAGGTGGTCACCGAGCCCGCATGTCCTGGAACTGGCAGATTGAGACGATACATATCCCTTCAACTGGAGACACAACTTCACGCCCCCAGACCATTCCCAATGAGAGCCGTGGTGCGGGAGTCGAAAGCCTCGGTGCGTATTGGCATTTCAGGGGTATGGAAGGGGTTCTTCATGACTGCATCGGCATAGATCTCATACACCTTCTGTAGAATCGCATCTGCCGAGGTGTCCGTCAACGATGTGAGTAGAACAAATTTGGTCCCTATGAGAAGATTAGATGATGAAAATAGTTGAATTGTGAAGTCGACGTGCCAGTCGCCGTGAGTAAGATGGTGATCTTGAACGTTTCTCCCTCTATGACCTGAGCTCCTGACGAGGCTCCCATTGGCGACAAGCGGCTCGTGATAGCATGGATACCGTGTAGAGTTCCCGCGAGGACCAGGTATTCATTCGATGTGAGTTGAGCAAGGCCATCTACAATGAGAAGTTGTCAGGTATGGGCCACGAAGACTCAATGAACTCTAAAGACCTGCGAAGTTGCGCTGATATACAAGGCCTCCAGCTTTGTTGATGACCTGGAATTCATTCAGCGAATAGCCTGGCGACAATGGTCATAAAGTACATACCCACAGACCAAAAATCGCCATAAGGTAGAGTCTGAAGCACAGTCGTGATGATGCTTCGGCAACACTGCCTGCCTCCGACCTCCGAGCCCGATCAGCCTAGTAACCGTTGGTTAACCACGACCGTACCGAGTCAGACGGACAGTCACAAAAGCCTGGTTGGGGCGGCCATGCCTTCATTCGGACTGCTAGGGATCATATTCGTCCTCATCTTCTGCACCACAAATACCTTCCAGGCTTCTACTCTCGGGGAAAGGGCTTTTCCTGAACTGCCTGCCAACAGTTTCAACGCTTTAATATCGTCTCTGGACCCGATAAAGCAGCTAGACCCCTCAAATCCGTATTCACATCTATCGAATATCCTGATACCCCGTGTCTGTGCGTTAAATAACACAATGTGGTGCCTCGCCTACTAATGAATGGCACAGCGGACACGGAAAATAACACTGTAGTTCGGAACTATATCATAACTACCCTAAAGGCGCTAGAATGGCATATCGAAGTGGACGAATTCACGGACAAGACACCCCTCGGGATCAAACGGTTCAGAAATATAATAGCTACGAAGGACCCGACTGCAACGCGGCGCGTCATCGTGTCAGCTCACTACGACAGCAAATACGGGGCGAAGTATCCCGACAACCAGGTGGGCGCATCCCTAGACCCAATATTCCGTGTTTCTCACAAGATATTGATTAAGCCTTAGTTTGTAGGCGCCACAGACTCTGCGGCATCATGTGCAATCATGCTCGACCTTGCTGAAGCTCTGAATCCGATGCTCGAGCAACGGAAGGAGCGAGTGCACGAGGGCTTTGAGGATGATGAGGATGTCGCGGATACTACGCTTCAGCTTGTCTTTTTCGATGGAGAGGAGGCATTCGTTTCTTGGACGGCAACGGATTCTATATACGGGGCCAGGTGCGAACATGCTCAGTGTCATTGGGGACATTGCTTGACGGCGGAACCAGGCATCTCGCAGACAAATGGGCAAACACGTATCTCTCACCTCATGACAAGCGTCGATTAATGGGAACTCAATCGACAGAACTGACCGGCATTGAACACTTCATACTACTCGACCTCCTCGGCGCCCCCCAACCCCTCATCCGGTCATACTACCTAGATACTGCGTGGCTTTTTGATGCCCTGGTTTCTGTGGAACGTAGGCTGGGGGAAAGCGGCGCATTTACCTATGGTGACGAAAGGGGGATGGCCCCGGGAAAATGGACCAGCTATTTTCTGCCGCGCTCAGAACACAGAGTGAATTTCGGTTATATTGGTGACGATCACGTCCCCTTTTTGGAACGGGGTGTCAGTGTGCTGCACCTTATTCCAGAACCTTTTCCTCCTGTTTGGCACACGCTGAAGGTGAGTCGCTACTTGAATCGCACGCTTGGACCAGGAGCTAACGCTTTCATGCCTGCGTAGGACGATGCTACGGCACTCGATATCCCCACTATGCGACGATGGAATCTGATGCTTAGAGTGTTCATCTCGGAATATCTGCACCTTCTTCCCGAAGATCCTGATCCTCCGTTGAAGCTTACCCGTCGATCTGCCTCTGAACTTGTAAGCCTCGCTCTTGTCACCCTTTCTTTGTCTGACATCTAATTGTAATGGCTAGTAGGGGTGATATCCAGTATGCATCAAGTCACATAGCAATTCAGGCTATCCATGTACACTAGACATTATGACAGAAACGACACGCTGAACTATGCGGACCTCGTTGAAGAGACGAGATCATCAAACCTCGAAGTATTCGAAAACTTTCAAGCGTTAAGTAGATTCTTGTAATGTTTGATCAGTGCCGAAGCGTCGGTGGCCCTCTACCCCAGCGTTGAACATGATTGGTGATCAATGGAGAACTATGTTTGCGCACCCGTTCATTCTCCCTAGCCTCTTCAACGTGAGCTCGAGCGTTCTTCGAGAACTGCTTTAATGCAACTCGGCGTCGAACGAGGTGCTTGCTCACTGCAAAGTCGAAAAGGTGAATGTCGTAAGGAAATTGATGGACCAAGCAAATAGGGCTAACGCATCTCGCTTGAAGCGGCAACCTGGTCGGAGCGTTGACGTCCTAGCTCTTCGAACATGGGAGGGTAGACGGAAAGCAGAGATTGTATTGTTTCCTGTTGGGCGAAAGAGTTCAACGGTCCACTAGATATGGCGAGCAGGCATTGCACCTCTTGCACCTCACACAAATGCTGAAAGTCGCCAAAGACTTTGTCATGGGCAACTTCTTGATTTTTCAATTGCTGCATCTTGATCCTAGCGTCCTCTCTGCATAAGGCTTCAGTTCAATGCTCGGAGCACCACCCTGCCAAAAAGTTTACATATATGTGACGCCTGAATTCGATATGTCTTGCGCGTTTTTGCGAGCAGCCGCATATATAGCCTTCTTCTGCACCTGATATTCCGTGGTTCGAGCAGAATTTTTCTTTGCTTGACGTGCTAAGCCAGATGACTGGGTAAACCTCATTGGCGACGTGCATTGGCCGGAGAGACGTACCTTGATGTTCCTTCAGAATACCTGTAACATCCCCGTCATACTCGTCCTCACTCTCCACATCTAGGTTCTCCCCACCGAGATTGAAGCGCGCAGGCGCTGCTGAGCGGGCTGGCTTCGAGGATTGATGCGTTGGAGCTGCCATGTCTGGCTATCAGAAATGCTCAGCGCATAGAGCACGATCCAGCTCACGAGGAGACTTTGCCATTGGATCTATGTGAGTCAATAAGTAGAAAAAAAGGAATGAAGCAGGTGGTATAACACAGAATGGACGTTGGTAAGTAGGAGAAATGTGATGTGTGATGTTACTATTAGTGTTAGTATTACGCGTCGCGACACGTATGCACGGGATATGCACGTGAAACGGGTCAAGTGTTTTGTCTGACCTGATGCGTAACCGCTTTCGGAAATTGTGACGACGTACTCAGTACTCAGCAGGCAATACTCAGGAGGGAATTATAACAGCCCAGCAGCAATGGACTGGCGAGCTCAACTGTTTATTCGGAAGCCTCCGGATAACTGACTTTATTTCAGTCTAGAGCTCAACATCCGCCAGCGAATCCTTTCGGATCTTGCCTCGAACCCTGGAGAAACGAAGGATGATGCCCTTCATGCTCAAGCTCTTATTGCTGCCAGGGTGCGCACCAGAGCAGCACATCTTAGTGGAGGAGATGAAGATAGTAGCAGAGAAGAGAAATCCGATGAGCCTCGAGTATTCATGGTGAGTATACCACATACCGTTCTAGTTATCCACCGCCTGAAGGACCTTCACCAGCCTGCTTCTCGTGTCCATTGCAATATTGCTTTTGGAGAGCTTATAGTTAACTTTCCAGAGGATAATATCAAAGAAACCCTCGACGTTCTTATGCCGGCACTACTTGATGTCCTCAATGACGTTCCGTTTGTGGACTTCGACAAATGTCTCTCATGGCAAGGTTTGTCACTAATATTCCTTGCAAAAACCGGTCTTTAACTGAAAATTCAGACTGGGCCTTACCCGATCAACTTGTCTACTCGACCGTGTCTGCGCTCCTTCGCTTGTCGAGTTCACACGCGCAATACACTGAGAAGGCGGCTTCTGCCATATGTTTCTTTCTATCACAAATGGTAGAACAAATCAGAAACAGCAGCTGTAAGTATCACTCGATAACCTCAATGCGTTGCTCAACCTATGCCCTTAGCGCTCTCTGTCCTCACTCAGTTGACCCCGGCCCTCCACGGCCTCTATCGCGCGATCAGCTCGACATCGTTTGCTTGGACAATTGCTCAGTGGGAACAACTTGCGACGCACATGAATGAGCTTTGCTCCTCTGAAATCGTTGATCGGCTCAACCACCTCCTGAACGATGTATTGCAAAAGGAAGATACAGACTGCGCCATTATGCGTTTCGTGCAAACTTTTGTGTCTCGCTATGTCACGCAGGGACGACCTCTCAGCGGATACTTCATTGTCTGCTGCGTCATAGAAACTCAATGGACAGTCCTCGCTCAGGCTCTAGCACCTTCGCAGGCTGCTACTGCTGGGGTTGTCACAGAAGCTGCCGCCGCGAACAAAGCTTGGTTGTCGCTCATGCACAAAACAACAGTCCAATCCAAGATCGAGGACGAAAGAATCTTGGGAACCCTCAAGAACACTATGACGTATGCTATGCAGTGCTTCACCGACCTTTTAGTACAGATAGAGGAGATGGAGACAGAACCCTCGGTTGATACTTATGCATGGGAAACGATGTCAGAAAGTCTGGTAAGCTGGCTTGTTTCTTGTGAAGACTTGCAAAAAAAATTGAGCTTGCTCCGCAGAAATTGGCTTCTATATGCTCTGTCGCACTTCAGGAGCTGGACGGGAAACTATTCTCTCGACTATTGTTGCTTTTGAGCTACGAATCGCCCATATCAGACAATCTTGTTCAAGAAGCGGCCCTAAAGGCCACTACTGTCCTGGTTCAAAGGTTTGATGCATTTCTAACGTTCCAGAGCGTGAGAAGCTGAATCAAACAACAGCTTCCCTGATATCGCTGCCAAAATGGCGACACACCTTCGTCGTTTTGTGACATCCCCTCTACCCATTTTCGAATTCGAGTTTGCTTCGGAGAGCCGAGCTCCCCCTCCTTTAGTAGCAGCGGCAAAATGCCTTGCTCATTGTATTCGAGTATGTCTTTTTAATCTGCTGATTTGGATGGTTGCTGAGACCAAGACAGCTGGCGCCTGGGGACGACCTTATCATGTCGAATATGTACTCCCTCCTCAACTACATTGCTGCCGCCAGCAAAGATATATACGACAGCTCACACTCGCACGCAAATGGCGACCCGTTGTATGACTCCCTCGACTACACAACCAATCAGTTGCTTGAAAGTGGTTTGCGTGGCCTATCGGAAGATGAAAAGAGGCTTGTTGGCATCAGCACAATATCTGTTGTCACCCGGCTTGCGCTGGAGTTCGACACGGAAGAGGTTTGTGCCACCGACGTGCTGTATAAACAATATCTGAAGTCGAACGGACAGGTCACACGGTTAACCACATCAATGTTACTCCAAAGACTGCGGTCTGCAGAGCCGACTGTTGAGGCTGCGATTGCATACAACCTTGTAGATCTCGCGCTCTCGGCCCCAGAGAGTGCCTTCATTGATATCATACGTGTTTTCTCCGCAATCAATCGTTCGGCGAACCCGGACGATCCCCGTTTCTCCAACAACATGGTAAGAAAGACTCCTTTCTTGAGAAAATTATTCTGATCGGTAGCTCTAGGTATTGGCAGCACAGACTAGACTGGCACAGGAATTACACCGGAGGCCTGAACTCTATGAGATATACCTAGTCGAGTTACTGACCCTCTTCGCCGATAAAGGCGTTGCCATTCAGAACCTTAAGATCAGTAACCACCATGTCAAGGTACTAATATCCTTTCTTTTCGCGCCCACGTTGTCTGACTTACACGCATAGACGGACGACATGATTGAGCAACTAGCGTCCCTTCTTCTCCCGATCGATGCTCTGCTTGCCCACCAAGACTTCAACCCACATCTCGCAGCCTCCTCTGGAGTTGTTTCACTCTTTAGAAACATGTGGTTCTTGTGTGTTCTTTTCGGCTTCCCCTGTGATGGGGAGAAAGAGGACACTGCAATGGATTGGTTGAGGCCTGCTCTTTCCCATATCGCCGCCAAAACGCCTTCAATGGTGCTTGAGGATTCTCATGATTCAGTGGCAAGTGATGTCGAGTACAATTCCGTCATCCGTCAGGACTACGCCCATACCGTATGCATACCCTTTCTTTGTCCTTTCTCCGACTTAACGCTTTGCTATTGTGCAGGTCGTTTCCAAACACAGAACGGCTTTGACTACCCTCATATCGTTACGTGCAAGTGACATCCGCTCTCTTTCGTCTGGCCAAATCATATTCGTCCTCACGATGCATAACATGGAGACTATGCGATCCGCCTCTGGTTTGACCTCCTCCCTGGTCGGCTACTTCACCAACGACAGTATCAATAAGCATCCTGCGCTCTTCGCTTGTATGGAATCGGTTGCAGAGAAGGTGGGTGATGTGTGTCATCTGCTGTGTAAGACACGATCCGAGATCATCTCTGCAGGTCATTCGTGGCTGTATCAACGACCTAAACTCACAGGCATCCCAACAAATGTTGCCCGTCGGACTGTCATCAGAGCTCCGTTCCCTGCTGATTTACAGCACTCATCGCATCGAGAAGGCCAGAGATATCGCCTCCAAATACCTGAATCGTTTAATCACTTCTTTTCCGTCGCTCATGTGCGACCCACCGCTCGTTTGCGCGATCCTTGAGGTCCTCACGCTCCTCCGGAAATCCTGCGAAAACGAATTCACTGACGAGGTATTCATTTAATCTGCCGCGTGGACCTCGATCTTACCCCCTTCTGCAGTACAACCCTGTCTATGAATTTTATTCTGAGAGAGCGGGAATCACTTTGCAATTGACTGATGATTACCAAAAGCGAAACGAGATTCTTGGTCAATTACAGCGGAACGCCAACAACTGGTTCGAGTTGGCGCTCGCTCGGGCCCCCATCGAGCTCCAGTCGACACTGCAGGTCTGTCGTCCTATTTTCCTTCTTGGCAAGTTCCCTCCTCATGTCAAAGTCAGAAATATCTTGCTGCTAGTCAATCGACCACTGGAGTTCACTCTTCCGAATTAGGCGCCTCGGTCGCCGAACACTTTGGCAAGGCTATCGGTCCCGTTCAACGACAGCTTAGTAAGTGTTGGTCCTATATGCATTCCATCGAAAATGTTTTTCTCATCGTTAGCAGCTTCTTTGGCTGACCTCTCACGATGGAAAACGGATGGTGCGAAAAGCCTGGCTAACCAAATTGCCATCAAGAGCTACTTTGCTGGTGAGGCTGCTGGAGTTCGTTTGGCATGTCATGAAGGTGTGTATCTCTCGTAGAATCTTCTGGCATTGTTGACATGTTCCAGGCCCCGACAAGTTGGATAAATTGCCACCTCAATCGACTCCCTCTACCGAAATACAAGCCTTGAAAACGAAAATGTCTCGTACGACGGAGGAAGTGCGAAACAAGAGCACCACCTTGACGGTCCAAGATTTGAAGCGACTCCTGTTTCGATGCGCAGCGACATTGCTATCGATGGAGAAGGTCGGTAAATACCTGCTTTTGTTGCCGAGATATTCTTACCGTGTTCTAGTGTGAGCACGACCTTCTCCATTATCTCGTGGCGTTGCCGTTCGCAGTTGCCACTCCATCTGCACTCGCCGCCAGCATTGAAGTTTGGACCTGGGTTATTTCAGAAAAGCCCAATGTGGAAGTCGCATTGATGACAGAAGTGTTGTCTGCATGGACGGACACCATCAGGCAGGAAAGAGGCCTGTTCTCCACGTCACTGAAGTGAGGTCTCACCATCCTCATTGGTATTTAACGTTGATCCCCGGTTTGTATGCAGCTACGACGATCCTTTCTACCATGCAATCAGCTACAGTCCTACAGACAAAAATGACATTGACAAAGGCACGAAATACGCTCGTCGAATTCTTACTCCTCATGCCCTCGTTCTTCAAATGCTCTTGAGCCGATTGCAGGCAGCACGCTATCGCAGACCGGAGATGATGTTCCTAGTTCAGCATCTGGTATTGCGTTCCGCTCGTGCTTATCGGTCACTAAGGTAGCTGTATATCTTCGCATTCTTTGCTGAGCCCTGACTGGATGAATTTTACAAGTACGCATGCTCTAGCCCGAGAAGCACGCTTCTCCCTTCTTCTGTTCGGATTTGAAACCTTGAAGAGCTCTCATTTGGATCTTTCCTCTGAAAATTTGCTGAGGGAAAGCCTGTACTCTGTGGCGTTCTCTTGGTTCTCTGTTCGACCCCAGTGAGTTCACGGCACTTGGCGAGTGTCTTCTACAGCATTCACCTCCTTTACAGATGGTCGTACGGTGCCAATCGGGTTCAAGTCAATGCTGATGTTAAGGTTTTAGCGGAATTTCTCTCTTGCCTCCAAACGGATGTGATTCGAGGTACATCTGAAATTTCTAGTTTGTCACCATCTCAATTATCTTCGCGAAGCGGCGGTAAGAGCATTCGCACCATTCGCCTGGCTTTACACTAACGCGCCAACGTAACTATAGATTATTTCAACCGCCTTCGTAGTATCAACTTGCCTTTGAGACTTTTGACAGAGAATGAGATGTTCAGATTATCAGTCTGGGCTAATCCAACCAACGATCCCAAACGGGGCAGCGACCAGATCGGAACCGTCGCAACGATGCTTGAGGTAAATAGGGCTCGTATATTTGAATCTTGTGGGTTGACGTTCGGGAAGGCTGCTTGGGCTGGTGTTCTTCGCACAGTTTGGCAGATTGATCCAGCAATCGCAGTGCACTTCCCCGAGCGGTTCAAGGCCCCTTCAATCCGCAGTGAAGTCTTCAAGATGGTTCGTTCCAGCCCTCTCGAGGTCATCGATATTCCCGAGGCACTGTCAATCTTCATTGGCAACAAGCTCAATCCCCATGTCCATCGAGATCTCAAGGTGTGCATGTATTCCCTGAGGCCGTTTTTCTTTCTAACGACGAGGAAAAGCATCTTCTCCTCTGGGCGCCTGTGCCGCCGGTAATCGCAAACTCATTCTTTGAGCCCCGATTCAACAACGACCCCCTCATTTTGCAATACGCTCATCGAGTATTGGAGCAACACCCTGTTGATCTGACTTTCTTCTTTGTTCCACAAGTCGTACAGGCCTTGCGCTACGATCAACTTGGCACGATCTTCGTTTTAAACCGCGTACATCGCACTGACCTTGGTTGTAGGCTACGTGGCCCGATTCATTTTCGAGACCGCCAAGATATCCCAGCTGTTCTGCCACCAGATCATTTGGAATATGAAAGCTAACTGCTACAAAGACGACCTTGCAGAAATCGTAAGTTTTTGGCATTGGTTATACGAGCACAGGCTGACTGTGTGTAGGAGGATCCCATGAAGCCTGCGCTGGACCTGATGACCCAAAGGGTAGTAGAGTCACTCTCTGGCGACGCTAGGGACTTCTACAATCGGGAATTCCACTTTTTCAATGAAGTCACCTCGATTTCTGGCAAGCTCAAGCCCTTCATTAAGCGGACTAAGCCAGAGAAGAAGGTCAGTAGGTCTCTTCTCCTCTTACTTGTACTGACACGTTCTCGTCTGTCTTTAGGCGAAAATCGATGAAGAAATGGCCAAAATCACAGTCGATGTTGGGGTTTATCTACCCAGTAATCCCGACGGGAAAGTTGTAGATGTCGACAAGAAGTCTGGCCGGCCACTTCAAAGCCACGCCAAGGTAACTTCATCACATCTACTGTACACATGTTCTCATCACAGATCGCTCCAGGCTCCGTTCATGGCAACATTCAAGGTCCGGAAGGAGCGTATCATCATCAATACGGATCCCGAATCTTTATTGGACGTTGACGGAGAGGGCACCGAAATTCGAACGGAATATGATATCTGGCAGCAAGCGATTTTCAAAGTGGGCGACGATTGTCGACAAGACGTCCTTGCGCTTCAAGTCATCGCAATGTTCAAGAATATCTTTACCAGCGTTGGGCTCACACTCTACCTCTTCCCTTATCGCGTCACAGCGACGGGGCCAGGCGTAAGCATCATTCATCCCTCGTTCCCTAATTATTACGGCTCACGCTCTTTCTTTGAAGTGCGGTGTCATTGACGTTGTTCCAAATGCAACATCCCGGGATGAGATGGGTCGCGCAAAAGTCAACGATTTGCTTGATTTTTTCGTTGCCAAATACGGAGGACAGGATACTATGGCGTTCCAACAAGCTCGCCTCAATTTCATCCAGTCTATGGCTGCATACTCAGTTGCCTGCTACATCCTGCAAATCAAGGATAGACATAATGGTAACATCATGATTGATGGCGAGGGACACATCGTGCACGTCGGTACGGCAATCACCTCTTTCCTTCCATTAATCACTCACCCGTTGCGCGCAGATTTCGGATTCTTGTTTGACATAGATATGTATTCCTGCTTTTTTCCTATGTAATCATCATTGACTGATAGAACGCCGCCGCGTTTACGACCAGGGGTGCGTTTCTACCTTCGTATATTTCCATTATCTCGTTGACAGTTCAGCATGCACCAGGGCGTGAAATTTGAACCAAGCTCGTTCAAGCTCAACCATGAGATGGTTGTCCTGATGGGTGGACGTCACTCGCAAGGATATCAACTGTTCCAGAACCTTGCCGTCAAGGCATTCCTCGCAATCCGCCCACATGCCGAGCAGCTGATTAGTACCGTGCAGCTGATGCTGGATTCTGGTCTACCGTCATTCAAGGGGGAACCGACCATCAAACGGCTCCGAGACCGGTTTGCTCTTGGACTGAATGAGAGGCAAGCTGCCGAATGGATGATGGGTGTTGTTCGAAATGCCCACGAAAACGTCCGAAGCACGGCGTATGATGAATTCCAGAGGGTGGGTGGGATCCTTCGTTTTTTGACACAGCTAAACTTGTTCTTTATTTTTTTGCACAGCTGCAAAACGGTGTGTTCCTATGCATCAGCACCGACCAAAATGCTCATTTCCGTCTAGGTATACCATACAAATAATGCTATCACTAATGGTTTTTGATCTTCATAATATATACGCTGGATGTCGCGACTGGAATGTCACGCTGGATTTCTGTTCAACTAACTTCCTTGACGCTGGACAAGAGGTATTCAACCAGCATGTAATGTTCAGCTCGTTAACGTCGAGGGCTGTCGCGTCCGTAAACCTTGTCTTGACCGTGCTGCCTGGACTATCGGTCAACTGTTGGGTGAGCTTAGGCAGAACAGGAGGTTTTCCTGTATAAACTTAGCTTGATTCCTCGAAATTGCCATACCTTTCTCACCCCACACAAATCGCACCACACCACCATACGCTATAACCTGTTTTACCTCCTATTTCTTATAACATCATGACCGTCGAGCAGTGCCTTCCCGTGGCCTTCCCATTATTGTTCAGCTCATCTCTACCATCCCGGCAGGTGCTCAGCTCAATACGCCACGGTATGTCGTATAACCTTAATGTATGTGTGTGATACGGACTTGTAAGCTGGAAAACTGACAAGGCGCGCCAAGAACCAGAGAGGCGCATCTAATGACGACGAGCGACGCACAGTCTGGGGTACCACAAACAGTGGAAAGATCATATGTGGCGCCTGATACCACCGCGGACAGTCCGCGGACCGAAGATGGAGCTACACAAATCTACGGGTCCAGGGCGCTATAGCCAAGTGGTTACGGCGACAGATTCGAACTAACGCTATCTGTTCCTCTTTGAGGGCGCAGGTTCAAATCCTGCTGGCGTCGCTTTTTCACGTCTGTGAGACGTGTAAGCAGAAACACGGTCACTGATATCCTTCATTTTCACTTTTGGTCGGATACATCATACTATGTCGGTGCCTCTTCCAGATCTGTTCTCAAGGAGCCTCTCCACCGCATCCAAGGCTCTCAGATCTCCAACTGTTGATGACTCTACACAAGTATGTGTCCTACTGTGACCGCCAGATTCAGACACACAGTGTTCACTTCGATCTACCCAGGACCTAATACGGTCCAGTCTAGCCGATCTAACGAGCTTGGGCTCTCGGATCGCTGGTCTCTCACTATTCAGCCCCAATGAAACCATTGAAGATATCTCAACGACAGATCTGATCTACCTCCTTGTACCTTACGTGCTATCTCAAGTTCGGGGGCGCATACGAACCACAGAGCGCGAGCAACGCATTTTTGTGCTCAAACAGACCCAGGTGAGTTCTCGGATTACGTGGAAAGGTGGTGGATTGATTTAGTGCTTATAGGAAGACCTACGGCGCTTCCTGTCGTATCTGGACAGCTTTGAGATCATACCGGAGGAAGAACGCGCGCTATATGAGAGAAAGACGAGTGCTATCGCTGATTATGCCAAGCGGCGCGAGCTGAAGATCAAGCAGTACCAGAGAGAGAAAGATCTAGCCGCGCGAATTGAGGTCAGCGTTGTTCGGCTGTGTTGAATGCTGACTGCTCACATCTGTGCCATGTAGGCTGTACGCAGACGCAGAGGCCAAATCCCACTATCCGAAGCCACGCCAACTGACTTCGAACTCATCCTATCCCTCCTTCCTTCCAAGTCTCCTTACAAATCCAAGTCTATAGACGACGACGACGAGCCCGACTCCGACACAGACGACATCCTGCGCGAAGCGACGCTTCTTCTCGTCCGCCTATGCTACGCGCAATCACACTCTCAATTTGAGAGTCAGGAGCAAGAGCTCGAGCTCCTCCTAAGCGCGCCTCCGTCACCCCCACGGAGGCCCCGCCAAGAGACCGACGACCGCAGAGACAAAGGTCGACAGTCCGATGCTGACATGTGGAAACTCGATGCCCCCAGATCAAGCTTGGGGCCTGATGGGAAGGGGCCGCTGTTGGATCCTTCAGGCAAGGTAACACTTTTTGTCGTCTCGCCCTGGTGAATGAATCACTGATGTGGACAGCCTTTGAGACCGTTTACGATCTTGCCCTCCGACGCAGCCGACCGAGCACGAATTCAGGCGCAGGTGTTTGGACCGGGGCATAGGCTGCCTACCATGTCCATTGATGAGTACCTCGAAATTGAACGTGAACGAGGCAACATCATCACCGGTGGCGGGTATGTCGAAATCTATCGCAGCACTCTAAAAGTAGCCGCCATTTTACATGTTGCCATTCTACAGTCCTGCGTCAGAGGTCGAACCGACGTCTTCTGAGCAGCTCGCTCTGGAAGCCGAGATGGACGGTACAAGAGATGGCGAGGAAAAGGAGGAGGCAAAGAGACACAAAGACGAGAATTGGGCCAGGTACACAGACGAGAATCCAAAAGGAGCCGGTAACACGATGAACCGAGGATGAACTGAACGAATAATAGTAGACCAAGTTGGATAATCTGCACCAGTTGAGTAAGTATGCATTGAGCGATAAATCCACGGGAAGTCGAGCTTGAGTTGATATGAGTTAATAAAGTGTGTGTCGATCGATCTCTTCTCTCCAGGAGGGTTTGATGTAGGATTCTAATACACTAAAAACACAGTAGCAAGGCGGGATGGAACCTGTAAAGAGTATGGCTAGCGGTTTATGTAGGTGTCATGATGCATGCACGGATCGGCGCATCGAGAGGTGGGACGAATTGCTCAACAATTGCATGCTGAGGCTTCAGGGGGTTCGCCTGCAACTGGTGTTGTAACGTCAATTTCTGTTAAGATAATTGTGAGCACGATGTACAGAGGACGACGCAAGCGCAGGGCAGAGACGAACTTGTGTTGGCTTCTCCCTGACCATCCTTCTCCATCCCAGGTAATGACATCGCAATCTTTTTGAACAAGCTCTTTACGTTGTGACCCGCTTTCGCAGAGGTCTCCATGAACATGATTCCTAGTTGTGTTGATTTAGCCGTCGCCTCCTCCAGGGTTACTTGTCTGTAAGTCGGTTAGTACCAGCCTTCATGTATGTCGAGGGTCGTACCGTTTGTCAGAAAGGTCCGCCTTGTTCCCCACCAACACAATAATGACGTCGTTCCCCCGTTCTGATCTTACATCATCTATCCATTTCGTCGTCGAAAGGAATGACTGGCGGTCTATGGCGTATTCCGTTAGTCATACGACACGGGCAACAGCAACATCAAGACTCACTCGTAATGTCGAATACGACGATGGCCACAGAAGAATCACGAATATAGGATGGTATGAGTGAGCGGAACCGTTCCTAAACTTTAGTTCAGTAGATAGCAGCGCACTCTCGGAGTTGTGACGTACCTGGCCTGCTGTATCCCACAGTTGCAGCCTTACAGTTCTGTCCTCGAGGTACATCGTCTTGCTCAGAAAGTCTATACCGATAGTAGCCTGGTACGTGTTATCAAACGTATCATACATAAATCTATGCATCAATGCAATTAGAGTATTAGTGTACGTAGAGCCGAACGAAGCAACGGCAGCATACCTGGTAATCAAACTTGTCTTCCCGACGCTCTGGTCGCCCAGGAGAACAATTTTTGTCCGCTTGGGCGGCGACGAGGAGAAATCGGCTGAGACGGGCGTGGATGCGTCCATTGGCGGCAACTACGAGACGGCGTTGGCAGGTGCTGACCAGTTGTGCTGAGCTACATGGCTACTTGAGGTGTGACCGTCACATCACATACTTGCCGGCGGTATATCACGTGGTGGCCCGATCGCATTGATTTGCGTGCTTCGGGCGCAATTTCCGTCCGGAACTGGGACTCCACAGGGTGCAGAGGCCTGCGCACTCTTACTCTCGCCCAGCAATGAAAATCATCGACAAGATCGCGGCGGACAAATCCCCGCATCCTTTCTACACCTTTGAGTTCTTCCCACCGCGAACTGACCAGGTACGCTGAATTAATTAACTGGCAGACCTGACATTGCATGCTTGATCTACAGGGCTTCGAAAACCTCATCGCACGTATCTCACGACTATGCGCGCTTAATCCACTTGCGATTAGCATCACCTGGGGCGCTGGAGGATCGACGAGGGAGCGCAGTCTCGAACTGGCTGGCTTGACACAGTCGGAGTATGGTGTGGACACGGTCCTGCATCTGACGTGCACGAATATGGAACAGGGTACGGTGAATGATGCGTTGAGGGTCAGTCGCGCTTGAACTGCACATGGGTACTAGACTTAACCGGGTTTCAGGATGCAAAGGCCCGTGGCATTCACAATATATTGGCCTTGCGAGGAGGTGAGTTCTTCAGTTTCGGCGTCATAGACGTGAGCCGAAGTGACATCTGGGCAGATCCACCAAGAGGACAAGAAGAGTGGATTCCTATAGATCCGCGCTTCCAACACGCTATAGATCTTGTTAGATTCATCCGCGAGTCGCCCGAATTCTCATCCGAGTTCTGCATTGGTGTTGCCGCATATCCCGATGGTCATGCCGACAGCCATCTAGACGAGGACACCGAACTTACATACCTGAAGGAGAAGGTTGACGCAGGAGCAGACTTCATTGTCACCCAGCTGTTCTACGACGTGGACCGATTCCTCCAATGGCTCAAGAAAGTTAGAGCTAAAGGTGCGCTTTCTGGCTCAATGTGATCACCATATTCAAATTCAAATTTCATAGGCATTACCGTCCCCGTAATTCCTGGAATAATGCCAATCCAGACGTACTCCTCATTTCTGCGCCTGACGAAATTGGTTGGCTCAAGAGTCCCTCAACACATCTGGGATGCCCTCGCACTTATCAGCGTAAGCTTAGCATATAGCCTTCTTATCATCATTTACCTATCTTAAGCCCAACAGCACGACGACCAACTAGTCAAGGACTACGGCGTCAAGCTGGCGGTCGAGATGATCCAACGCATAACAAAAGACCGCGACGTCCCCGGTGTTCACTTCTGCACGCTCAACCTCGAGAAGAGTGTTCAACGCGTGCTAGAGCTCCTCCAGTGGACAGGCGCCACCATCCCCTTCCATAATAGACTCATCGCGGTGCGTGTACTGACGGCCCTTTATCCAAAGCGGCTGCTGATGTTATTTAGGAGACACCTGGACCCGGAACCCACCCGCCACCAACCACGGATGAGGGTTTCCTCGTCACTCCAGAGACGGCGACCACCTCTGCCACTCTGGGCCTCGCGAACATTCCACCCACAGAAACCGAAGCTGGGCGGGGAGAGCTCAACAACGCCGCCACCTGGGATGACTTCCCGAACGGACGTTTCGGCGACTTCAAGAGTCCTGCTTTCGGAAACCAAGATCCATGGGGCGGTCCTGCCTTGGTACGTGTAATAACCAAAGGATAGGGATTTTGAAAATGACGTCGACAAAAAGCGAAACAACGCAGTGAGCCAGTGGGGCCACTCGAAGACCCTGGACGACTTGACCCAACTGTTCCTCGACCATCTCCACTCGAAGATCACTACAACACCTTTCTCGCCGACGCCGCTTTCGTCGGAGTCACTGCTGATCCTGATACACCTCGAGAAACTGACAAAGCGAGGCTGGTGGACGGTCGGCTCGCAGCCTGCTGTTGACGGAGCGAGCTCTGCAGACGAGGTATTCGGCTGGGGTCCCAGATCAGGATATGTCTTCCAGAAGGCATTCGTGGAGTTCTTCTGTAGTGCGGAGGATGTGGATGCTATTGAGCGGAGGGTGGAGGAGAGAGGTAAGGGATGGGTGCATTGGTTTGCGGGAAATGACAAGGTGCATGATTGTAATGAACTGGAGATGTTTTTGCTGAACTTTGACTGTAGGGCGAGTGTCGAGGGAACGTCCCGGAGAACGATCGGAACGCGGTAACCTGGGGCGTCTTCCCTGGCCAAGAGATTGCACAGACGACGATCATTGAGAAGGAGTCTTTTCTTTCGTGGAAGGTTAGTTACAATGCCCATATTAGTCTGTCCAAGGTCCCGTTCCTAACACAGAATGCGGTCTCCATAGGATGAGGCGTTCTCCATCTGGTCCAACTGGGCGTCCTTCTACTGTCCAGGTTCGGAGGAAAGGAAGCTACTCGAGGGTGTGCGGGACGAACGGTGGCTCGTAAGCATAGTTCACCACGACTACAAAAACACCGAGGCGTTGTGGACCTTCTTGTTCCAAGAACCCTGAGCAGAATATTTTGGAGGAAATCTTGTATATTATCGTTTATCTCCGAAATGGGTGGTGATGCCAACGATCTGTGGCGGGGAGGCATGTTTGGCGGTGCAAATGGTTAACCGGATGATGCCAGAGAGCGACCAATGTACTTATAAAAAGTCGAAGGGACCTCAAAAAAGTCGAGCGCCCAACGGCCATGTGTGTTGTTTTACACCTCAGAAGGTTCATCGTCGAAGTCCTCGGTGTCCCCTTCGCCCATATCGTTGTCTTCCGAGTCGACTGTCGCGTCCAGGTCTTCCATGCTCGCATCAAGATCCTGCGCAGAATCGTCGTTTTCGCCATCGACCTCGCCGACTGAAGGAGGCCCCCCAGATCGTGCTGAACCAGAATCCTCAGAATCCTCATCTGCCTAAACCACGCGGGTTCTCAGAAACACGGGGGAAAAAACTTCCAGGAGCAAACGTACATCGTTCTTCTCTTCTTGCTGAGTCAAAGACCGCCCGATGGGAACCAGGAAGCTGTAACCGCGATTATGGATGCTCAAGTTCTGAGAGAACGAGTCAAGATCAGCCTTGGCTCTCACGGCCGACGCAGCAGACGTACGATATCCTCCAGCTCGTTCTCCTCGTCGCTGAGATCCTCCATCTCTCGCTGCAAGTCGCGTACTGCATTCAGATGTCCGTAGACTCGCTGGTAGGGCAATGGGATTGGGTGAGGCCGCGGGGGTCTCGGCAGAAGATGAGGGAACCTGGATGGCCGAGGGAGCAGAGTCGGCGAAGCTACTGACATTCAGAGAAACGCTGGACCTGGAATAGCAGAGCGCAGAAGGAAGTTGGAAAGTCAACGCGAAGGGAATTGCTTGCACATGTTTACTTATAGATATTGATGATGGACTACTTATCGTGTGGCATTATTGCCTTCGCGTCGAAGAGCGAATGTGCATAACGGCGAAGAGATGCGAAATAGGCTGTAACTGATAGTAAACATCTATACGTGGGGATAGCATACGAGGCGCATATTATGAATGCTGTAAACGTGGCGCAGTGACAAATCGAGGAGGGACACAGCTCCCCTGATAGACCCTGTCCAGGGTCTAGCTTTATTCAAACCGACCGACTTGACGAGATAATCCCCCCTTCGCTCGACAGCCCCTCGGGCCCCAACGACGGCATTAGCATGCTATCAGCATGCTGCCTACCCCACATCACACCAGCCACTGTGGCGTAACCAAGGACCGACTCACCCTACGGGATGGTCGCGATCTAGAGCGTTCAGCGTTGGAGACTTGGAGTCAAATACCACCTCAAGCTCCTGGGGACGCGCGTCGCACGCATCAGACTTGACACTTTTACCGCAGGCGGAAGTCGAAAAAAACATGAAAGAATTAGTCCTAGGATATCGATCCACTCATGACAACGTAAGTCCCACTGAAGATCGGTATAAGCAATTAAAGGAAACGAAATAAATAGCCACTGCCAGAGCAATAATGTAGAACTTGAAGAGAATTATATCAGCGGATCTATATCCGCCACCTGGCCGGCCTTCGTTCGCGGCCGTAGCGCCAATGGCCGAATCCAAAGCTTGACGTGCCCCGATTTCGTCGTCGTCAAAATGGAACGCGGAAAAAACGAGATAGCAGTTAACATGTCGCCTTCGACATTTTTGACCTTGGTTTGAGGAGTAAGGGAAGGTAGTTGACTATGATTTGCTACTTAGATAACTCACCAAAACCGGCTGGACAACTGCTATCTCATTACGAGATGGAGCGGGATGGTACTTAGGTGACCTTCCATCGACGCCAGGCGAATTTACCGAGGGGAGATGATGGGCTGATCTCTCACGCCGTAACGCAAGAGATATAGTGGACGACATTGACGTGCGTTGGTGATGTGTAGCCTTCAACACAATATGATTGATTGTATGTGAGGGTGAATCAACCGGGGCATACCTGAAACTTTGGGCGATGAAGTGCCCCGCTAGAAAAATCCCACTGAAAGGCAGCACATGAGCGCAAAGTTCAGCCTCCTTAAAAGGATGAACAAACCAGGATCAGTTTATTATCCTCGCCGACGCTGCCAAATCGGTATGTCCGACCATCACAGCGCAAATCGTCGAAAGCCAGGGCGGACACGAAGGATGAATGGCCCTGAAATCTTGCAACCACTCGTCGCTCCCATGGTGAGAAGATGGTCAATAAATCGTCCTGCCCACCGGTCTACCACGCATGAATCAGCAACACATTTGAGCTGGTGCAACGACCGAATACCAGTATAAATCGGCCATCGTGTGACCAAGCAATGCACGTCAGGGCCCCAAAATATGAAGCATAGCAATCAACAAGCCTACAAGGAAGGTTTAGCGTTGGGATGACCTATTGGGAGGAGACGTACTGTTCAGCCAAGGCGTCGATTACCCTTAAACAGCCATCTTCTGATATCGCCCCGACATACTTGACGTCGGGGGAGAAAATGAAATCTGTTCGCCTCGAGGACTGAGCGGATGTCTTTTTCATGCGGGTAAAGCCCTTTTACCAACGATGCTACGCCGTGACACACGCCAGTGGCTGAGGGGATTTTTGGCCTGCTTCTCCTTGTCTGGCTTTTCATTGCTTGAGAGACCTCCGGACGTGACAGGATGCCAAGGCGGCATTGTAACGAAGATACTGTCCGTAGGATCCCACTCCTTCTGTGACCCGTGCTCTGAAGGCGCACCATTGAGCTCTGGAGACTTGCCGAAAGGATCCTGGGCTATAAAAGCTCCATCATCACGTTCTTTGTCGTACACGACGATGGTGCCGTCCGCGTGTGAAACCAGAAATAGGGTCGAGGAACCGGGAACCCAACGAACAGCAGTACATGGGGAGTTCGAGATGCAGCCCTTGAGATATATTAGGACGGTTTATCTATTACAGACAGTACAGTGAACGTACTTGTTTATTAAGCCGAGCATATCGAGAGGTTATAGGATCTGGTGACATGTGGGCATATCCTCCCCATAAAAAGGGGCATCCACGCACCTAGCCATACCAAGTCACCGGTACTGAAACCGATGATCACATCGAGACGTTCATGAGATGCAGTTGAACTGTTAACATCATGGCAAGTTGGATATTGAGAGAAGGTAATTCTGCGCAGAGGATCCTGTTCGTTCGCGTTGTTGCAGTAAAACGGAGGTGGGATGTGGTTGGCTAGATACGTACCTTGGATTTAGAGCCTGATTCCACCCACAACCAGCTCTTTGCAATATTATAGAACAAAAAGGTAGTGTCCCCCTGTTTGGACTGAAGTGTCTTTGCCAGCCCTTCGGCATCTTGTATTCGGGTGATGAAGGTGGAGGATGTCGTCCGGATATTGCGCTTGGGGCGGGCAGATTGTTTCTTCTTGCCAGATGCAGTGGGGCTAGGAGAAAAGAGGGTATGTGGTTCTTGGGAGACTGATGTAGCTGTATGGTCCTGGGTTGAAGTGAGCAGATCGCCCTCATCTAGGGTGTCGCTGCTCGATAAACTGCCATCCTCGCGCTCTTTCCTATTGGACTTGTCCTTCTTGGTGTCCTTGTTGCCTCCTAGTAGTTGCACGAGGCCCGGGGCCCCACTGCCCTGCTGTTTCGTGGCAGGAAATGTTACGACTACGCTGGACACTCTGGTGGGGTAGACCACAGTACCGCCATACGGCGTGAAGTTGGGAGGAGGTTTATGTTCGTCTGTGACAGTGTATACGCCTTCTGGAGCAACGAATGTGGATTCGTTGTCCATCAAGAGTGCCAGATGATGGATGAGGAGTAGCGCAATGGAATGCCGTCGCTTGTTTTGACGCGACCATAATGATTGACTCTCTCAAGCCCGGATCTTAGCCACCCTTGCTTCAATGCATACCACCAAGTTCTCCGCACGCGCTGTGAAAAGGCTGCCTTCGGTTGTGGTACGTCCCCCTTCACGACCTGTTGCGCCGAAAAACTGACCATAGACCAGCGCCGCTGGAACTCGACATCGGCGGTAGAACCGCCTCCAGCTGGTGGACATGCACCCTCCATTGCGACGTCTCAAATTCTCCGGACCACGAGGGAATCAGCGCTGAAAACCCCAGGCCTCGCTTTCGCGGACGAAGATGCGTCTGGCCCGTCTAGGACGATCGTTGGAGGACGCGAAACCCGGAAGATGAACACATACCAGGCAGTGCGGGACGCTATGAGGTAAGATCCCCAGTTGACCTGCGCTATTCTTCATACTGAGGGTATACCAGCATTGCGCTGCAGAAAGATGAGAGTGCCGTGGTATTCGGCGAGGACGTTGCTTTCGGCGGTGTCTTCAGGTGCACTATGGTAAGCGCTGTTGGACCGTAGAGGTTCCTTCGACTAATTCTCATCGACTACAGGGCCTGTCAGAGGAGTTCGGTCAGTGTTCACCAGCCTCCTTTCTTCCCTATATTCTGATTAGCCTTCCAGGTCGCGAACGCGTTTTCAACACTCCCTTAACGGAGCAAGGTATTGCAGGTTTCGGTATTGGTATGGCTTTAATGGGCCACACCGCTATCGCCGAGATTCAGTTTGCGGACTACATATACCCGGCCTTTGATCAAGTTCGTTCTTAACATCTTCGTTGCTCCCACCGCGTCTCATGCGCCTCCAAGCTCGTGAATGAAGCCGCCAAAATTAGATACCGCTCAGGTGGCAGCTACAACGTTGGAGGGCTTACAATTCGTACCCCAACAATGTCGGTTGTATGTGGCCTATCTTTGAACCCGGTGTAAACTTGACTTTCGAATTCAGGGTCACGGTGGATTATACCACTCTCAATCACCCGAAGGTTTCTTCATGGGTGCCACTGGACTTAAAGTACGTCATCCTCATTGCATCTTACCTCAGAAACTTACGAGCATCATAGGTTGTCATTCCCCGCTCGCCCATTCAAGCAAAGGGACTGTTACTCGGTGCCATCAGGGACCCCAACCCCGTAATCTTTATGGAGCCTAAGATTCTCTACCGTTCAGCAGGTAATTCATCCCATTCGATGCGCGCTTTCCTTTTCTGACGCGTTTCTTCCCAGTCGAACAAGTCCCGATTGACGACTTCGAGCTGCCTCTCGGAAAAGCGGAAGTTCTAGTTCCGGGCTCGGATCTCACACTACTCACATGGGGTACCCCCGTCTACCACTGCGAAACCGCACTTCACATGTTGTCTTCCCCCTCACCTGCCCTCGGCAAGCTTGTTCCAGAGTCCCTCCGTTCTGCCAAGGTCGAACTGATTGACCTTCGCTCGGTCCTTCCTTGGGACGTCGAGACGATCACCGAGAGCGTCAAGCGCACCGGTCGTCTTGTTATCGTTCACGAGGCTGGTTTGACTGCTGGTGTCGGCGCTGAAATCAGTGCCGAGGTTCAGAAGAGATGTTTCTTGAAATTGAACGCACCTGTCAAACGTGTTACTGGCTGGGAGTAAGTATCGCAAGTCTTGCCTCCATCAAATCCCTCTGACCAAGTCTGTCATGTTTTTAGCACTCCGGTGGCGCTCCAGTATGAGAAATTCCACATACCTGATGCAATTCGTATCCTCGACGCGATGGTGGAGACCTTAACCTATTAAGATGTAAATAAGTAGTATGAGTTGTGTATCACGGATGGACAGTTATAACCGACGCAAGTTCCACATTTCGTAGAAATTTCTACTTGAATGCCAACCTGCGCCGCTAGCTAGATTCCGAGCCAACGGCGTTCAGTTGGGTGATTTCTACCTCTTTTATCAATCGTCGGCAAATTATGGTCTAGCTTAAGAGCACTCCTCCACGCTCGTCACCGAGGTCCGGGGGCGATGAGTAAGACTTTCGAGGTCTCAGGACTTGCAACGCGGCAGGGGCTGCTTCATGTGCTCAGGACTGAGTGTAGGACCTGCGATTGTAACTTCATAACCATTGGGTGGAAGAAACTGCCTGTAGTTGAATGCGATAACTGGTCCGTTGTCGATGGTGGTCGATGGTATTATGGATTACGGATATATAATTACGTAGATCTCGTCTCGTAGACCAATATCAAGTCCAATGAGTGTCCAATGCGAAGTGCGTGCGGCGTCATTAAGGATACAAGAGCGCGCCCAGGATGGTTATATTAGGGAGCTCATCATGGCGCCGAAAACGAGGACAGCACCGACGGCGAGTTGTGTTGTGTGCCGGTCGCCCATTGGCCTCCAAGCCCCAGAATTCGACGAGGACTTTCCTGTGTTGGTCACATTCGTTGGGGCAACGTAAGGCGTGGTATCCAGATCCGTAGTCTGTCTGAAGTCATCAGTGTATGTTATTCCGTCCTCGTCGACGCGATTGATGTCGACAGTTAGCTGGAATCCAGTATCCGCAATGACTCCAGAGTAGAAGTCGTATCCCCCGATAGATGGCAGGGAAGAATTCCGCTGGAGTTCTACGGTAGTATTGAAAGGAGCGGGGAATCCGGAGATAGCCACATCGAGAGCATTCACGTAGATACGACTGTTAGGTTTTGCGGAGTGGACCTACGATATAAGAATACAGTCAGTTACGGAAACAAATTTTTTTGACAGTAAAATACTGACAGCAGCGACGAGAGTGTATTGTTTGACTAGTCCAGTGATCGGCGCACCACCCCCACGTCTTGAAAGCGTCTCGTTCTGGACCAAAGCAGCTTTGCTGAGCGTCGGTACAAAGAGAACCTGGTCCTGCACCACAGGATATCCATCTCCGCCGTTCCTGTACGCTGTTGGGCCCTTGCCGTCCTTCTCGTCGACTTCGAATGAAAAATTGGAGATGGACGCAGGAGCATCGATTGGGACAACAAAGTTGTAGTTGATGAAGGAGTAACCCTGGGCTTGGGTTACGGGCGACAGGTTTGGGTCTTCCTCAAGAGTGGTGGCAGGTACGGAGGTTCGGGTGTTACCGTTGCAGTTTTGGTTCTTCCCGTAACGGTCGCACCATAGTATCTTGACTGTTCGTTGCTTGTTAACTGGGCTGCTCTGTGCTTGCAACAGCTGTTGTTTCTATAGATTAGTTTCAAATTCATGAGAATTTGATTGAATCGACGTACGCGGAATGCGGCCTTGAAGACGAAAACTCCCTTTTCGAAGGTCAGTTGAACATCGTGGACTTTGGCGGGGAGAAGTGTGATTTCGTTGGTCAACGAAACTCCGTGTGGAACGACATTGATCATTCGCTCCAGAATATTTTGGCAGGTGGACGCGAAGGTGGCCGCAGATGAGAGGCTATAATCAGTTTCAGTAAGCCTTACAGGAACCAAAGACGGGATCCACACCCATGCATGGTGTCGTTGTTGTCAGCAGAGAAAATACGTAAATCAGAAGTCAATGTCTGATTAGAATCGATAACCAAGGGGTTCTGCGTCGTCCCGTCAAGGTATTGCGTCACCCTAGAAATTCAGCAAAAAGTTCAGTGAAAAAGGACGCGATGGGCCAAATAGTGAGCAAGGCTTACACGACGTTGTCAAATTGTGGCGTTGTGTCAAAATCATGGAACACGGGTATCGCTGCATTAGGGCCAGGGGGGACAAGGGCGGGGAAGTCAGTACTGCGCACGCCGCCCATCGTGTGTCCACACGCAGTAAGCTGAATCATTTCTGAAGTCGTGAAGCCTTGGCGCGTGAACATGTCCTTGTGGGTCTGCAAATCTTGTTGGGGCTCAGGAACGCCACCTGGGCCCGCCTGCCAAGCATCGATGCGGCCCCCGCGGAAGGGTATGATGGGCCCGTTACAGGTAGATACAGCGAATACGGCGCCTAGCGCGATGATATCCGCCCCTGATAGGAAAATGGCGTCGTCAAGTGCTGCACACGCGTAAAGGGGACAGGGTGCGCACTCGAGACATATTTGTTGGGATACACCTCAAAGTCAGAAAGCGTGCTGGTAAATCCAACGCCAAAGTTCTGTCGCGACCAATCAGACTGCGCCAATTGGATATGCGCAGCAGAAACACCCACCTCTGCCCGAGAAAGTTCATATGCAATTGAGCCATCAAGGCCTCCACTTCCGTCCGCAACATCATGGGTGGCCATGTCATGGAAAGCCTGTAGTGGAAAATCAGTGCGCAGCGAGGAAGACAAGCATTTCACCTACGAAACGAAGCCATTCGGCAGCTATTGAGGCGTTGGTGTCTGGTCTATTCCTGCAAGGGTGCACGAGGGAGGCCAAGCTGGAACCGTCTGCTCTACGGCCTTCATAAAGCAGCTGTTCCAAGGTATCGTACAGCGGTGACGGCCAGCGGTAGTCGTCGGCCAGACATGCGACGGCCAGACTGAGGAGGAGGGTGAAACGAGAGTGAAGCATTCCGAGTTTAAGTTCGCGAATGCGTGTTAATGGGAGCCGGGCGTGGACAGTGCAAAATAAGATGAAGAGAAGGACAGCTGCAGGCAAGTAAGTATAAGCAAGGAAAGCGTTTAGGCTCATGGATTAGCCTTGACACAAGATCTTGGCTCATCAGATCGGCACCCGGAAATTCAAAAACTAGTAGGCGTGAATTTTCGAAGTACATACATCACTTGAAGTCGCCGTTGAAGCTTAGCAGAGCCCAGGCCTAAGGACTACACAAAATAACAATGCAGGCTGAGGTGTTATGTATTTATTCTCCCATAGAGCGATCCCACACGATGACACGCCTAGAACATCAGCTTCTCAATTTCATTTTTAATGGTCGTAATCTGGCTGGAGAGCTCCTTCGACTCGCCGGTGGTGACACTTGCAGAGATGACAGGCCTAGATACATTGCAGGCGCGTCCGAGGGCAGCCTTCGAGGGAACGAAGATGTAGGGAACGTTCTGAAACCGGCGTCATGTAAGCGAAGGCGAAGGCGAGTAGACGCAGTTTGATCACACACCTTCTCTTCGCATAGAAGGGGAAGATGAAGTAAGATTTCAATGGGCTCGGTATCGGCAGTCAAGACGATGAATTCAGCGATACCACGATTGAGGGTTTTGGTCGCTGTGACGAACGAAAGTTGAACGAATGAGAGTGAATGAACCGGATACCCACACACCCTCATTGGCTCCCTTTTTCAGCTGCTTGTACTGACCTGCCTGCTGGACGAGCTCGAGAATCTACAGAGAAGGTCACTCAGAAAGTGCCAAGATATCGCAAAAAAAAGGCGCACCGAGTTCGTGAGATTCGCGTCAGCGAGGGGAAAGGCTTTCGACTTGTTATCAGTAGACATTTGTTGTGTAGTTTTGCGGGTTGTAGATATGAAGGGCTTGTTGACCTCACGTCGGGTTGATCCTTGGTCGAAGTGTGAAGGAAAGAAACAAGGATCAAAAATTACATTTCCGAAGATGAGCTTACATAAAAATTGATCGATAGACTTAGGATGGACTGTCGATTTGTCGAATGACGACGGCTTGTGTACCCTAGAGAGCATTTAGGAGCGTTGAGATGCAGCGCAGAAAAGAAATAGACGTGAGGGGGTCTGCTGTGTCAGACGCAGACGCAGTGCGTGCATTACTGGGTTTTCGAGGTCACGTGGCCACGACGTGTTGAGGGACGCTATTGCAAGCGTCACTGTCCATGTAGGGCGTCGCACGACGCGTCATAAGTACATTAGCAATTTTTGGTCCCAGGACATACACTTTCCCCAATCCTTGGACATCGCGGAGGCTGACAGAAGTCAAAGCGGGCCAAACGTGTGCGCCATAGCCAGCCACTTAATTCAGCTCCCACATCCTTCTACCATTACATCCATCATCTCCGCCCTGTATCATCCGTTCGTACCGCTCTTCCGCTTTGTCTGTCTAATTATAAATCCTCTCACCTACATCTCGCGCTCTTCGGGCTCGCCGCCGCTGGAATCACGCTGGTGTCCTCGCCACCGCTGGAGTAGTGTTCGCTGCCGTTGGGGTCATGCCCGCCGCTGCTGTGGTAGCGCTGGAGTCGCACTTGCCGCCGCTAGAGTGGTGCTCGCCACGGGATCACACTGGTGCTCCCCGCCGCGAAAGTCAGCTTACCTTGGCTGGGGTGGCTGACGGCTTGCCGGTGATATGGCCCAAGGCGAAGAGCTTCCAACGGCAGCGAGCATGGCTCAAGCGACAGCTAGGGTGACTCCAGCCGCAGCGAGCACAACTCCAGTGGGCGCGATGACAGCTCCAAGCGCGGTAAGTTACTTAGCGGTGGGGAGTGCGAGCCCAGGGTTTGCAAACACGACGAGCGTGACTCCGACGGTGGCGGGCACAATTCCGGCAGCCGCGAATATAACTCCACCTTGACCCACTTGTTCTACCCCTCATGGCACCCACCGTCGATCAAGTTGGTCATCGTCGATGGTGCTCTCTGCTTTTGAGCGATTTCCCTGGTATGTCTTCCGCCATTTCCGCCTGACTCATTCGTTCCCGGTTCTTTGCCAGGCGAGTGGATCTTCCTGCCTCTGCGCACTGGTAGTGGCTTCCAGCGTCCGACTAGCAGAGCATTCTACAGTGTCTGCCATATCATTCTTTACACCGGCCAACATAAATCGCCCGTAGTGTCTGTCGACGGGGAGTGAACCACACTCTGCGACCTGCTACATCCACACAGCGATACCGCTTCCTTTCCGGGCGCTCGCAATCTTGGATAAACCGTAGGATCGTCAACGGTGAGTAAATCTTAGAATGCGATCTGCCACATACACTGAAACCGCTTCCTTTCCGGGCGCTCGCAATCTTAGGTATGTTCATTGACGGTGAGTAATTCTCCCTCTGCAACCTGCCATATGCACTTATACCACTTCCTTTCATGGGGCGGGGGTATGTTCGTTGACGGTGAGTAAATCTTCCTTTGCGACCAGCCACATGCACTTATACCGCTTCCGTTCATGGGGCGCGCAATCTTGGGTGTGTATGGGGAAGGGTCTGCGATCGGGCGAATTATCGAGGTGGGGGAGTGGTCGTTGTTGCCTTCGGAAACTCATTGTATGTTGAACGGTCAGCGCTCGAAAGAGATTCTGGATGATATCGTCAATTAACTCGAGGAACTGCCACATCCCAAGGACCACGGATTTCACTGTAAAAGATGTTTGAGTATAATATCGCAAGGGAGGAGGTCAAACACACTTTTTGAACTTTTGTGCCCACACTAAGAAAGCGGGCGCCACGAATGTCACAAAGGTGAGGATTGCGAAGAATATGCAGGTGGTTGTCCATGATAATGGTGCCATCAAGGCTAGGGCTACCAGAGCCAAACCCAGGGTCAATGAGGCCTGAATGGGTATAATTGACGTCTGAAGACGCAGGTCAACGAGTGCATGGAGTCGACATGC
This sequence comes from Asterophora lycoperdoides, assembly GCA_018850815.1. Lineage (NCBI taxonomy): Eukaryota > Fungi > Basidiomycota > Agaricomycetes > Agaricales > Lyophyllaceae > Asterophora > Asterophora lycoperdoides. Next base: position 56,948 of record JABCKJ010000075.1, read on the forward strand.
CATTGTAAATACCTGGAGACATCGCCGCAGGATCGGAAACAATGCAAACGTTTGCACGGAAAACAATATAAGAGCAAACACGTCCATGTCTTCTGTCAGACGGGACGCCAGGACGACTGAAGCAGATATTGCAGCGTTCATTGACAACACCGAAGTCAACCTGAGGGAGAAGATGAATAGGTGCTCTCGACGACACAATGCGGAATCACTTGCCGTGCGTGGACCTGATCATCTGTCGCCTGGGCGCTGTAATCAGCGAGAAGCGCGTTCAAAATAAAGAGTACAGCAGAGAGAGCCCAGATGGAGTCGGACGAGGTAGCAGCCGTCAATGTTCGCAGCACGGGAGAAAGAGACATCAACGTAAGGAAAATCAGGATCGAAGACTTGGAGGTCTTCAGGTCTGTTCTAAGTTTTGAGATGGCGTGGGGGGAAAAGAACCTAAACACGAACGGGTGGCGTATCTGTCTTCTCTCTTAATCCGAACATAGCCTCCACATGTCCAGATGGTGTAACCAACGATAAAACAGGCAACAGATACCAGAACCAGTGCGCGGGGGTCGAGCAGTCGTTCTCTAATACGAACAAATGTCGCCAGAAAGATGAATATGGTCGAGATGTGTTGCGTGATCGCGCATGAGAGAAGGACCAAGGGCCAATAGGTGTAAGGTCTAAAGTTGGCTAACCTGTCGCGTCAATATCACGTCCTCGACATCCCTGATCACTTTAACAACGCACTATTTCTCCTCAATGATGATAGAAACCGTTTGCGGGGAACATGGTTGTCCGGGAATGGCTGTTTTTTCCAGAGAATCTTTTCCCAAGCCGTGTCGCGTAGCTTGGGCATCCAGACATGGACGCAGTATGGGATGGATGGAAACAACAAGTTGTGGCAAACAAAGATCAATTGAACGCGTAACTTGAACGCTGAACGCGGCCGCGTCACCTTGCTATCACCATGAACTCTTTCGCTGAACGTTTCTCGACGACGACCGCCGTCAGCCACATGCGCAATGCGCAAAAGCTGGCCGAGGAGGACGATGAATTTGATGGCACCATGTGGGGCTCAAGCGCGGGCTTTGGAAGTCTCGCCAAGGGTGTGCCATCCTTCACCGTTCCTGCAGTCCCGGATGTGAGCTTGTCGACTCTTTTGGATTCTATTTTGGAGCCCTGACTGTTCACAGCCTACTTCATTCCTTCGCCTCCACACAGACGACCATGCCGATCCCAATTGCAGAATCAAGATCCAGCACGGAACGACCACATTAGCATTCAGGTTCCAGGGAGGTGTTATCGTCGCGGTAGACTCTAGGGCGACGGCCGGCAGCTACATTGGTGCGTCGACAACTGTCGGATATAGCATTCCACATCTGATCAAGAAGAACAGCCTCGGGGACCGTGAAAAAGGTCATTGAAATCAATCCGTACCTGCTTGGAACAATGGCCGGGGGTGCTGGTGCGTGCCCTACGCGCCGCACAAGTCAACTTGACTAACCAGCTTGGTTCCATAGCCGATTGTCAATATTGGGAGACCTACCTTGGAATGCATTGCCGCCTCCACGAACTTCGTAACAGGGAGCGCATATCCGTGTCAGCCGCGAGCAAATACCTTAGCAACCTCGTCTACTCGTACAAGGGCATGGGTTTGAGCATGGTATGTACTTTATTACTCTTCGTGAGGTCCGTACTAACATGACTTCCAGGGTACCATGATCTGTGGCTGGGACAAGACGGTACGTGGACACGAATTCCTTCTTTGGTTAAAAGGCTCACCATTCATCCAGGGACCTGCTGTCTTCTACGTCGATTCAGACGGTACACGCCTCAAAGGCGACCTGTTCTCAGTCGGTTCCGGAAGCACGTTCGCATACGGTGTTCTCGACCAGGGGTACCGGTGGGATCTGACAGACGAGGAGGCCCAGGAACTCGGCAGACGGAGCATCTACGCCGCTGGTCATCGTGATGCCTTCTCTGGTAACTCATGTAACCTGTACCACGTCAAAGAAGACGGCTGGAAGTTCATTGGTATGTCTGACATCTTGGGATATCTCATTCATTACTCACTTCTGTACAGGGAACTACGATATTTCCAAGCTACACTACGATGGACCTGGAAACGTTCCCGGATCCGACGGGCGGCCTTACGGCTACGATATCCGCGTTGCGGGGCTTCATTCTACGAATGCGCCCGAGGTAGCTACGGCTGCATGATTTTTCTCTTCACGACCGCTTGCATGTAAAATAGACCAAAAATCATTTTTTCCCGCATTAACTCTCCTTATGCTGCGCCACATTATATACCATTATGATGGCATCCTCAATCAGTGGCCTGGCTCTCTTCGTAGTTGTCTATCGCCTTGCGTTCTTCTGGGAAAAACTCCACGCTTTGGGGATCTCTCCACTAGAAAACAGGCATGGTTAATACTGATTTCAAGGAGGCAGGAACGAACTGACCTTGGTCTTGCGGAAGAGCTTCCAGAACACGAACAGGGCAGGCAGAAATCCCACCATAATGTAAGAGAATATGAAGTCTGTTACGCTCCATCTGCCTGGGAGGAACACAGTGTATCCGCTCATGAGCACCATCAGTATGGTTCCTATGAGCCCGTAATACCTGTTCTCGCGTCAGCTGGAGTCCAAACTCCGTTCATAAATGAAAACGAAAGCGCACCCGCAGAATGGCTGCAAAAACCCTTTGTGAGGCAAGGTGTCTCGCGAAATTCCTTGTGCCTTGAGGGCCTGAAGAAGTAGGTAAGCTTGAGTGCTTTTGTAGGAATTAGGAGATGAACATACCCTATAAAAGCAGATGTAGGTAAAAGAGATAAATCCGAAATTCAGGACCTGAGACGCGGTCACAATATTAATGAGCCTGGCGGCGAAATGAATTTGTGAGCCGCAGGTGACAGTATTGGAATAATTTGTGTCGAATACCATTGAATAACAACGGCAGCGTCGTTGGACACGCGTAGAAACGCTAGCAGCGATATGCCGAGCGTTATACCAACACAGTAGACGGGAACGCCGTTCGAAGTGCATTTCGTGAGGAATCGAGGTGCTTTCCCTTCCAACGCCAGTCCCAGCAACGTACGGCTTGCACAATAGGTATATCCGTTGCCGGCCGAAAAGATCGACGAGAGAATCAGCAAGTTCACGAGGTGCGGGAGGCCTGGGATATTGAGATGGTCCATCGCAATGACATAAGGCGATGAGCCAGCGCCTGGTCGGCCATTAGAGAGGGCACTGAGAAGGTCCTTGTCGTTATACGGAACTACTATTCCAACGGAGATTGCGCCGAGTATGTAGAAAGTCGCCATGCGAAAGAAGACAGTAGAAAAAGCACGACTCATGGTTTTCCGTGGCATTTCTGCTTCGCCTGCTGACATTCCCACATACTCCGGGCCTGTGAAGGGCGTCAATGTGGGCGCTGCATTCAGTTATCATGTATCATACCTGCAACGATGAATGAGGCTTGAATGAAGCACCCCAGGAGTCCCATGAATCGACCCAGTGAGCCCGTTTTAATATACTCCGCGAATGGAGCACCCTGCACCTTGGACGCTACTGTATGTCAACTGCATGTTCACCAAAGAGGCCAAGAGTGGGACTTGCGATTCCAATTCCGGAAGCCAAATCGGTCATGGAGAGGGTTACCACCCAGCATTGTCACGATCGTGAATCCCAATAACATAAAGGCCAGAATAACCTTCCCAATGGCCAGCCAAAACTCAGTTTCTGTGGACGACATTGGCAGGCATCAAAGTGGGAACTTCATATGATGCGGGACATACACACCTCCATACCATCTCACTCCCCACAAATTGAAGGCCCTATGTACATACTGAGCGTCAATATTGAAGGGATCTGACGCACAAGGAACTTACGCATAAGACAGGATGACAATCACGATAATAGCCGCGGGAGGGATTTTGTCCGTCCAGTATTCCACGACAATGGTGATAGCCACGATCTCGAAAGGAACTTGGAACGCTTGTAGCAGGAAAAAGTTGGCTGAGGCGCAGATGCCGTAAGCCTCGTCGACAAAACGGTCAGCGAACCGTAGCTAACAGGCAGTAAATACCCTTAGCTGCGAGAAGACGATTAGAAGAACGTACAAATGGTGAAGATATCGGAATCCATATGACCATCTCAGCTATGTAGAATTCATGTAAGTCAATACGACCGGAGTTCAATGCGAGTACATACATAACGAGTTGTTGACTGCCAGGATGACGCTACACCAAATCAGAAATGCAACAAGCAAGCTCCCTGGTTGTAACGTGTCGGTGAGATTCCAGCATCCATGAGGAATCTCATTTCGCAATGACGTACCTGGCCCCCCTTTGGTCAAACCAGATCCTATCGAAAGGAATAGTCCCGTTCCAGTTGCCCCTGCGTTTCGCACTGATCAGCCAACAGAAGCCATGCCCTCGCAGGGTGACGGAAGCGCACCTCCGATTCCAATCAGCTGTACATGACGGGTCTACAACACTCGTGAAGTAAGTCGCTTTCATGGCCAAATATGTCACCGGAAACCTACCTTCAGTTTTCGATGTGTTTGATCGACAAGCGTGGAGCCATCGTCACGCTCCTCGACAGATACATTCTTCTCGTCCTGAACCTTTGAAGTATCAAGGGATGATGGCCTTCGTAGCATCTGAGAGCTTCAGAGGTACTTCGCAACGAAGAAGAGATGCGGCTTGTGGAAGGTCTTATGAAAGGCAAGGTGGCAGAAAACATCAAGAAGGTTGAAGTATGAATGGCAAGCGAGGGAACTTCGCTCATTGTCAGGGGATATGTTGCGATAGAGTAGCGTGGGTTAGCCAAACCCCTTGTGCTGCAAGTTGACACGCTGTCCCTGGTCCAGCCTGAGGATCAGTTGACACTGCTCAGCGCGTATCATCCACCAGGGCAAAATGAAAATGAAAAAAGAGGCTGTTGTCCACTCAGGGCAGAGAAGGGTGATCGGCGTTGGGCGAGTGGACAACCGGTGTCAAGCGGACCATGGATGTGGGGGCTTGAGAATGGACATAGATCGTTAGATCATAAGTAACATCCTAGCCGAGCACAGATAAGCGCCACCAGCATAATCTTGGCTGTCTCGCAGATACCAAGAACAAATGTATGTCGTGTTTTCGGTACCATCATTAATAGCTAGCTTCGTAGAGGTCAACATCCTCGCGCTCCTTCTCGAAGAAGGTAATCGTCGCTGGGTGTCTCCACTACCATAAAGCAAGCAGTTGATTAGAGACTCCCAAAGACATCAGCAGGGATGAGTTACAGATGAGAGCTAACCTGCGTTTTATGTATGACTTTCCACGTGATAAACATGGCTGGTACAATTCCAATCATGGCGTAGGAAAACAGGAAGCTTGGGACGTCCCATTTGCCAGGGAGGAAGACTGTATAGCCTCCCATGAATGCCATTGTCAGAGTGCCGACAAGGCCGTAGTACCTAATTTGATTCAAGGACATCGGCAAACTGCACGCGCAGGCGAAGAAGACATGTGTATCGACGTACCCGCAGAATGGTTGCCAGAAGCCTTTGTGGGGCAATGATTCTCGTGCAATTCCCTGAGCTTTTAAAGCTCCGTGGAACCGGATGTAGGTGAAGCAGATAATGCTGTAGTTAATGAGCTGAGATGCCGTCACGAGGTTCACAAACCTGAGAGGTCATCAGCTCAACATTTTCAAAAAGACAGTGGAGGAGCATACCACTGCAGTACAACTGCAGCATTATTGGAGACCTGGAGGAAGGCTTCAAGTAGTTCAGCATTCATCAAAGCATTTGTACGAAGAGCACATACACAGCAGCGCAATGGCAAGCGTTACCCCGACACAATAAATCGGCACGCCATGCTTGGTGCACTTCGTCATAAATCTCGGCGCCTTCCCCTCCAACGCTAGCCCCAGAAACGTTCTACTGGCGCAATACACATAACTGTTCCCAGCAGAGAACACAGCAGTCAGAACGAGCGCGTTGACGATGTGCGGAAGGACCTTGATGTGAAGATCTTCCATTGCGATGACATAGGGCGACGAGCCCGCACCAGGACGCGCGTTCGACAGAGCGTTCAGAAGGTCCGGGTCGTTGTAGGGCACGACGATCCCAATGCAGAGCGATCCGATGACGAAGAAGGCAGTGAGGCGGTAGAAGACGCTGTAGAAGGCGCGGGGCATGTTTTTACGCGGGTGCTCGGCTTCTCCTGCTGCCATTGCGACGTAGTCCGGGCCTGAATGGGCAATGATCACTTGTAAATCGTGCGTGTAATAGTCAGGGGTGCGTACCTGCGATAGTAAACGATGCCTGAATGAAGCATGCTAGAAATCCAAGAAATCTACCGAGCGATCCATCCTTCAGATACTCAGCAAAAGGTGCGCCGGGCACCTTGTTTCCTAAAACAGAGAGGAAATTTAACGCTGATCCAAAGATGGAAGAGACATAGAGTGCAAGAAGCATACCATCCCAGTTCCGGAAACCATACCTGTCATGCATGGGATTTCCACCAACCATGGTGACAAGTGTGAAGGCCATGACGCCGACAGCCAGAATCACCTTTCCAATCGCCAGCCAAAATTCTGATTCTGGAGTGGTTTAGGCCAAGTCAATGTCAATACCCCGAAACGACGAGGGATACAAGAAAGCCAACCTCCATACCACCGGACAGCGAACATGTTCAGAAACCTTCACAAGATCTCACAGTCTATACGCACATCTTACTTCAGAAAGAGAAAACAACACTCACGCGTATGCGCCCAGTACAAAGAATATCACCGCCACGGTTGGTATTTTGTCTGTCCAAAACTGAAGTACGAGATTGAACGCGACGACTTCGAACGGGACCACCAGAGCCGCTTGTAAAGCGAAGAAGTTGTAGCCAGCGCTAAAGCCCAGAGCCGGGTCGACGAAGCGGTCTGCGAACCGCACCTGTGGATAGCGTTAGATGGCGTACATTCAGGGGTTTTGGCGCACCGAAGTCACCGACACCGACCACGACACCGTTAAATGATACGCACAAATGGCGAAGAGATCGGAATCCAGGTAACCATTTCCGCTGGAAAGATCTCGTAAGGGTCGCAGAAGCTGAAGAGATACAGACAATTGTGAACATACATAGACAGTTATTTATGGCCAGTATGAAAGTCGACCAGATGGTAAACGCGAGAAACAGGCTACCTAAATGCGTACTTAAAACCGCCGCCGATTGTTGGACAAGAAGCACTCACCAGGCCCTCCCTTCGTTAATGAAGAGCCGATCTGCACGAACAAAGCTGTCCCGACAGTGCCTACAGTCACATATTGAGAATGGACGAAGAGTGACCACCGAAAGGTTTACGTTACACACACCTCCAATCCCGATAAGTTGTATATGTCGATTCTACAACACGACCGTCAAGTAAATTTAGACGCAAATGATGCAGGAGGACGTATGTACCTTCAGGCGTCTATGGGTGTGATCGTATCCATGCATGCGCAAGTGCGGTGAGTCGCTTCCACTGATATCCAGCGATTCTGAGGATCTCTTCTCCGAGTCTTTCACCCCTTCCGGGTCCCCGATTCTCGACGACTTGCGTTCCATGGCTTCTGTCCTCGTCTCCGGTTGTAAGCTAGCAGCCGGGGCTCCGGGTTCACGAGACGGGTATTCAGGGATTAGGAGGGCCGAATGACGTCTTGAAGACAAATGTACAGTACTTGGCGCTAAAATTTAACAGACAACGGTGAGCTCGTGCACGCCAGGCCAAGCCTTTTCTGTAATCAGTAGCCGCCAGTTGCACGCGGTTACAGCTACTACATAGGTACAGCTGAGCCGTGCGCGTGGTCAAGCGAGATGACTGGATAGGAAAAGCTCCGATAGTACTCCGACGTCGGCATCCGGAGCATTCTGCGCCCGCACCCCACTCCGCACACACACCGCACACAAACACACTATACACATCTGCCTTCGACGGCGCTACAGCAAGGTTCGCTACCACCAGCTCCACGCTCTGCTCCTCCGACACAAGAGAATTTCATGTCAGAGCATATGCGCAAAGCGGCCGCCACCACCATTTAACCACCAGAAACAGCCACCAGCGATCATATACGCTCCGGCGCACTCGCACTCGCGCCCCCATGACCTCTTGCAGTTCTCCTTCAAGCACCAATAGTTGCGGTCTCGACCTGGTCCAACGACTGGACCACGGGACTGAATATTTGACGAGATCCAGGTAGGCATCAAGTAAACACCAACTCTAACTTCTGTATTCTATTCCACACAACATCCAACCTTGAACAACATCTCCAATACCTGCTCTACTTGATCGCAGTTTCTCTCAATACCTCTCTGGCTATCTGGTCTCTGACTTGGCAACATGGCCTTGTAGTGGCTACCTTGGGCTTAAAATTAAAACGACGTCCTCTAGAATCTCCTCAGAATTCCGACCAAAGAACGACAGCGACGAGTCTCTCCACACATTTTGTCTTCAAAATCGTCGTAGGGTGGATGGTACCGAGACTATCTCCGCTCACGACAAGGTGAGGCGACAACGATATCTCGTAACGGTATATTGATTTTTTCCACATTCCTCCGTTTCTTGGGACAATTCAAGAGTGCAAGGTCAGGACCCCCGAGTTAAAATTTACTTCAAATAAGTAGTATACCGCACAATGAGAGGTAGGACAGAAACATGAAGTATAAAAATGTATTCCAAGCGAGTTCGCTCATTGCCAGGGCCCAGGGGATATGATGCAATAGATAGCGAAACCCCGGATTGTGCTTCAAGTTGAAATACTGTTCTTGGGGATCAGTTACTGCTGAGCGCATACGACCCGTTGTGGACTCAGGGCAACGAGAGAAAGAAAAAAGAGGCTGTCCTCCACTGAAGGCAAAGAAGGTACGGGCCGTTGACCAAATACAACTCTCGGGTGGAGGGACTGATGCAACCAGTAGGCTCAAATGTGTAGCGCGTTACAGTTGAGCGAACTATGTATAGATAAGCGTGTGGCGCGTGTTCCCAAAATGAGCGACTTGGACATCAGTCGAAATGGACCCTAAAATTTCGAATGCCGCAGTCTCCCCAAGGGGGTCATTGCGCAGCGCGCCCGCCGCCTCGACAGTCTTTATGGTAAGTACAGCCTTACAGGAACGAAGATGTGCGTTTGCAACGGGACGACGTAGTCGGCCGATGATCTCCGATATGATGGTATCGATGGCAAAACCCAAGGCGTGCAGTTTGAAATACCAGGTAACACCTTCCATCTTCTGGCCTTACATAAGCGGCGGTCAAGTATTTTGGTAAGTCTTTTTCACTTCCGTGGATCATTCCGGTCCGACCAGAGAAATGTCGGCTCGGACATGCCGTGCACCAGCTGGGTACCGAAGAGTCATCGAGGCCTGCATTGCGCAATGAAATGGACCGCGACCCCAGCAAGTCAAAGCTTCGTCTCTCACACAGATCAATTCTCCTGGTCTTTGTGCCCGGGGAAGGCTGCGGCATTCGGTGAGCCCATGCCGACTGATGAAAGTCCCAATTTTGGGAAGACGTGCCACATACTTATTTTTAGACATTTTTCGATCAACTGTAATGCCCTGCAAATGTGAGCCAAGGTGCACCACTCACTCCAATGTGAACTGATATTCAGGGACAATATTTCAATTGTAGCGATTGCAACATCTCCCCTGACAATGAGCGAAGTTCCCTCGCTTGCCATACATACTTGAACCTTCTGGACTTCTGGATGTTTTCAGTCTCGCGGCTCCTACCGACCTTCCTGAAGCGTCCTGCGACCCTTGGACTTTCAGATGCTACGAAGGCCATCATCCCTTGATACTTCAAAGGTTCAGGACGAGAAGAATGTATCTATCGAGGAGCGTGACGATGGCTCCACGCTTGTCGATCAAACACATCGAAAACTGAAGGTAGGTTTCCGGTAACATCTTTGGCCATGAAAGCGGCTTACTTCACGAGTGTTGTAGACCCGTCATGTACAGCTGATTGGAATCGGAGGTGCGCTTCCGTCACCCTGCGAGGGCATGGCTTCTGTTGGCTGATCAGTGCGAAACGCAGGGGCAACTGGAACGGGACTATTCCTTTCGATAGGATCTGGTTTGACCAAAGGGGGGCCAGGTACGTCATTGCGAAATGAGATTCCTCGTTGATGCTGGAATCTCACTGACACCCTACAACCAGGGAGTTTGCTCCTAGCGGTTCTGATTTGGTGTAGCGTCATCCTGGCAGTCAACAACTCGTTAGGTGTGTACATGCAATGACATCCGTTCTTGTTCATCTATTGAAATTTTGAGCAGCTGAGATGGTCATATGGATTCCGATATCCTCACCATTTGTAGGCCCTTCCAAATGTCTTCTGTGATTCATCGCTGAGAGTATTCGTTGCCCGATAGCTGCGGTTCGCTGACCACTTCGTCGACGAGGCTTTTGGCGTCTGCGCTGCTGTAAATTTTTTCCTGCTGCAAGCGTTTCAAGTTCCCTTCGAGATCGTGGCTATCACCATTGTCGTGGAATACTGGACGGACAAAATCCCTCCAGCGGCTATTATAATGATCGTCATCCTGTCTTATGCGTAAGTTCCTTATGCGTCAGATCCCTGCAATATTGACGCTATATGCAGGGCCTTCAATTTTTGGGGGGTGAGATGGTATGGAGGTGTGTGTGTCCCGCATCATGCGGAGTTTTTTTGATGACAATATCGTCCACAGAAACTGAGTTCTGGCTGGCCATTGGGAAGGTTATTCTGGCCTTTATGTTAATGGGGTTCACTTTGGTGACAATGCTGGGTGGTAACCCTCTCCATGACCGATTTGGCTTCCGGAATTGGAATCGTAAGTTTCCTCTTGAACCCTTTGATGAACATACATTTAACATACATTAGCATCCAAGGTACCGGGTGCGCCATTCGCGGAGTATATTGAAAAGGACTCCCTGGGTCGATTCATGGGTCTCCTGGCCTGCTTCATTCAAGCCTCGTTTTTTGTTGCAGGTATGATATACGATAACCGAATGCAGCGCCACACTGACGCCATTGATAGGCCCGGAGTATGTGGGAATGTCAGCTGGCGAAGCAGAATTGCCCCGGAAAACTATGACTCGCGCTTTTGGAACTGTCTTCTTCCGCATGGCGACTTTCTACATAACGGCGCACTCTCCGTCGGAATAGTCGTTCCGTACAACGACAAAGACCTTCTCAACGCCCTCTCTAGTGGCCGACCAGGCGCTGGCTCATCGCCTTATGTCATTGCAATGAATCAGCTCAAAATCCCAGTCCTCCCACACATTGTGAATTTCCTGATTCTCTCCTCGATCTTTTCGGCCGGCAACGGATATACCTACTGTGCAAGCCGTACGTTGCTGGGACTGGCATTGGAAGGGAAAGCGCCTCGATTCCTCGCGAAATGCACTTCGAACGGCGTTCCCGTCTACTGTGTCGCTATAACGGTCGGCTTCTCGCTCCTAGCGTTGCTTCGCGTGTCCCATAACTCTGCTGTCGTCATTCAATGGTATTCGACACATCTCTTACTAATGCTATGACTTGCGGCTCACAAATTCATCGACAGGCTGATCAATATTGTGACCGCGTCTCAGGTCCTGAATTTCGGATTTATCTCTTTTACCTACATCTTCTTTCATAGGGTGCGTTACTCTCGTATTTCCAACGAAACCAGAACTCACCTCAGTCCTCCAGGCCCTCAAGGCACAAGGAATTTCGCGAGACTCCTTACCTTACAAGGGGTATCTGCAGCCATTCTCCGGGTTTGTTTTCGGCTATCATCAGAGGTTAGAGATTTCCAGCTGACACAAGCGGGCGAGGACAGGTATTACGGCCTTATCGGAACTATTCTGATGGTCCTCATGAGCGGATACACTGTGTTCCTTAAAGGCAGATGGAGCGGACCGGACTTCATATTTTCCTACATCATGGTAGGATTTTTGCCCGCCCTATTCGTGTTTTGGAAGCTCCTCCGCAAGACTAAGGTCAGTTTGTGCTTGTGCTTGTCCTCTTAAAAACAGCATTAATAGTGATCGGTTTGCAGTGGAGAGATCCCAAGACCGTGCAGTTCTTCCCAGAAGAGCGCAAGGTGATTGACAATTACGAAGAGAGCCAGGCCACCGACTGAGGATACCAACACGTTATACACGTCAATCACGTTGCTCTGGTGTGGCCTGCTTCCATGGTGCTCTCACCGCAAAAACCACCATGTACACCAAAGTCAGTTATAATTATAGAGATACGGTTATATAATGTGGCGCAACATACTTATAGTTTATTTGAGAATTTGATTTTTGGTCTATTTTACATACAAGCGGTCGTGAAGAAAAAAATCATGCAGCCGTAGCTACCTCGGGCGCATTCGTAGATGATGATGAATTCTGTTTATTGCCTGGCAAGCTACTTTGAGCTAAGGGGCATGGCGTAGCCAAATATAGGTAAAGTAAGTAGGGGATGCGATGTAAAGGAGCCAGGTCACTGACTGAGGATGCCATCATAATGTTATATAATGTGGCGCAGCACAAGGAGATTGAATGCGAAAAAAATTGATTTTTGGTCTATTTTACATACAAGCGGTCGTGAAGCAAAAAATCATGCAGCCGTAGCTACCGGGTAATCTGCGATTTGACAAGACGTCATGGTATTGAACTCATCCCAGTCTGGGTTCCTACAAAGAAAAATCCGGCAGACAATCCCTCTCGTGGCACATTTCCGCCGAAAGATCTATTATTCCCCATATCGATATCTATTCCAGGCCACCTTTCCCGCTTCTTGTATCCATCGGTTCCTCTCTCGGAGCTCGCTCGCTGAGTTACTTCCGCGATATGCCTCTGAACTCTTTATGAACTCAATATATCTACATACGTCTATGAATTATTGGGTGACTTCCCGTAAGGTTTGAGAATAGATTCCGAGTTCTACGTTAGTAGAATGAGGTTTATGCGTTTTTCAGTTGGCTTTGCCATCAAGCCATCAATTTTCTGCGCAGAATCTGAGTCACCGCATCAAACGGATCAATTGCAATCTAATGGTAATCTGATGAATCCCATATTGGATTCAGTGAATCC